>MDKI01120544.1:0-14790 GCA_005239505.1 Nicotiana paniculata
AGGTGTAACAACGCTAAGGGATTCTTTTCCTATTTCAGCTCATCGCCTATAAGTACCTAATAAGAACTAAAAACAAACTAAACAAAAATAAAAAACTAACTACACATGGTTCAAGCCAAAACCCTTGTAAAAGAACCGCGACCTAATGAAAAACCAAGGGGAAGTTACTACACTACCTAAAACAAAAATCTTTTTGGTATTTTCTTTAGACTTACTTCCCTCAAGAAAACTTTCTAGGAGATCCGTCGTCAGGAAGAGTTCACTGTATTTTCTGATTTTTCTTTTTTTTCTTTTCATTTATTTTGTGGTTGACTTAGACCCTTAAGAAACCCGTCGAATGAGATCCGTCGTCGGGACAAGTCAACTTAAATAATTACACTACTACTTAAAACAACAAAAACAAAAGCAAACAAAACTCACAAGAAAATAAGTGAAAACATATAACAAGTACATTCCTACATATATATATGTACAATGAATTATTTCCCCACCCCACACTGAAAATGAAGACATGTCCTCATGGAATTCAAAGTAAAGCAAATTGAGGTAGAGAAACTTCCCTGAAGGTTCACTCTTGGTCGGAGACTGTCCCCGGGTCCAGGTGACATGCATGACCCAGGGCTCGCAGCCACCCCATGATTTTCTTTTCTGATTTGGCATTTTGGGTGGCTAGCGCATCAACTCTCGACCCCAAGTCATCGAGCGAGGTATGTAAACCTGCCATCTCCTGCTCCAGGTTAGTCATCCTCTAACCCTAACTGACCCTAGACGAGCCTGCTATGTCGGCAAAATGCTCCTGAGTGGGCATCTCCTCTCCCACTTCTACTTGCTCGTCCTCCTCCTCCTCAGACTCGTCCTCCCCGTCATCACCACCAGTCGCTACTGCATCCTTCCCAATGGTTACCTTTTCTGCTTGAAAGGCAACCTCCATCGGCACTTTGCCATCTACCGCCAAATTTCATGGCACCCCGAGTGCAAGGAATAATCTAGTGACAAGAGAAGGGAAGAAGAAGCCATACCTCTTAACTGGACAGCGAACAAACATCTCCTCGTGCATGAGCTTGGCCACTTCAAAGTTGTGGCCCGTCATGAAGCACCAGATCAAATAAGCACGAGGAGCGTTCACCTCCGAGGTGTTGTGGGACGGGATCAGGCGGTTATTGATCAGATATAGCCAACACTTCGCTTCAAAAGTGAGTGCCAACGAGTGAAACCTATTCCCGTACTTGTACCACTGAACCTCCTTGCCAAGGACACAGATAATCAGAAGGAATGTCATCCACTAAGTGAAGCATCGACCATACACCTCATATCCGTCGTCTATCTCTGCTACGGGACCTTGCAGCCGGTAAGCCCTCCGAATGGATTCCACAGAGGCGTCCACCGGCCTCTTCCTCACGGTGACCACATAACTCCTATGCTCCGTACTGTTTGCATAAAATTCTCTTACTACCATCGCATTTGCATCGTCTGGCTCCTCAAAGAACACATCTAACCGACGCTGCATCAGCTCCTCGTACATCCTTGGACAGTCGAACCAGAGGGATTCTGTATCTATGCCCCGTTTTGGTATTGCCACCTTTGATTCCTTCTCCGCAAACCGGTCCTGAGCCTTAGTGGATACGAACTTGTTGCTGTTATAAGGCTGAGTATTAGTGGACACACGTGATCTCGATGATCCTGCTTGTCTGCTGGACGAAGCTCTGGTGGCTTGACGCTTTCTGGAAGGTACCATTGTACCTACAATAAGGACATCATTAGCGCATCACAAACGAGGTGACCCAACTGTGGTTACTAAGACTTTATATTTACAATTGGTCACAATTATCATTGCCATTCACTGGGGCATTTAAACAAACACTTGGTGGGCATCATGCGTCGGAGCCCCCAATTAATCAATTTGAACCCCAATTACCACCACAATTCCACCAAATTCACCCAACTAAGTCAAGAGATACAACTCCCCAAATACCACCACCCACAGGCACTAAGTATACATTACAATTACTGCTAAGCAAAAAAGAAGAAAAAATAACTACCTAAGAACACATTACAAGAAAACCTAACAAAAATAAAAAATGGCAAAGAGAAAACATACCTGTGGTGTGAGAAGAGAGTGAGAAGTGAAGAGTGTGTTAAGGGGTGTAATTATTAGTAAACTTGGTGGAATTGGGGTTGATAGTGTATTGGGGAGGGAAAGAGGCATGTGGTTTAGGTGAGGAAGGTAAGAGTTTGAGAGGGGAAGTGGGGTGAGAAAGAATAGGAGAAGGGGTTTGGGGTTTGGGGGGGGGGGTTATAATCACAAAAGAAAAAGAAAGAAATAAAAAAAATTAATAACTTACGAAAACAAACCTGCCAGCGACGTTACTTGTGCGGTCGTAGCGTGGTTATATCGCACCCGCGCTACTCTGAGGCAGAACGAAGGCCTTTTAGCGTGGCTACTAGCGCGACCGCGCTACCCCCAGGCAGAATACTAGTCTATTAACGTGGCCACTAGCGCCGGCCGCTCTACTCCAGGCCTCGAAATTTTTCATCTTTTTCTATATTTTCCTCGGCGTGGCCGGATTCCTCCCTTGCCTAAGCACACCTGCATATGTTAGTGCTTACAACAATTCATCTACTATTCTACTATACTGAAAACACTACATGTTGGGTTTCCTCCCAACCAGTGCCTTAGTTAATGCCGTGGCACGACAATTACAACAAGTCAATGCGTTGCCTCCCATGCAGCGCCTGATTTAACATCGCGGCACAACGCAGATGAGCGCTTTTAAGGCTCACTCGACCTCTGCGGTTCAGTCAGATGTATCACTGACACTTCCTTGGTTTCATCCATTCCCACGTAAGGTTTCAATCTATGCCCATTAACTCTGAAGGTGTGGGATCTTTTTATAAAGCAATCTCAATGGCACCTGAGGGAAGCACTTTGACCACACGAAATGGTCCAGACCATCGGGACTTGAGTTTACCCAGAAATAGCCTTAATCTTGAATTATAAAGCAATACCATATCTCTGGGTTTGAAGTTTCGCTCAACAATGTTCTTATCGTGCAACCTCTTCATTCTTTCCTTGTACAGCCTCGTGCTCTCGAAAGCCAGATACCTAAATTCATCTAGCTCATGCAGTTCTGTGACTCTATTTGTGCCCGTAGCCTCAAGATCCAGATTTAACTATTTCAATGCCCACCAAGCTCTATGTTCCAGTTCTACCGGCAAGTGACATGCCTTCCTGAACACCAACTTGTATGGTGACATACCAATTGGTGTTTTGAAAGAGGTTCTGTAGGCCCAGAGTGCATCATCTAGCTTTTTCACCCAATCAGTTCTTGTGGCGTTCACAGTTTTAGTCAGCACACTCTTTATTTCTCTATTCGACACTTCAACCTGGCCAATGGTCTGAGGGTGGTATGGGGTTGCCACCTTGTGGCACACATCGTACTTTGCTAGCAATTTCTGAAAGGCACGGTTTCAGAAGTGAGTGCCTCCATCACTGATGATGGCTCTCGGGATCCCAAAACGGGTGAATATATTCTTTTTCAAAAACCCCACCACCACCCTTGCATCATTGGTGGGGAGTGCTGCAGCTTCCACCCATTTGGACACATAATCTACAGCAATAAGTATGTACTTATTGCCATAGGAGCTAACGAAGGGGCCCATGAAGTCTATCCCCCATACATCGAACACCTCAACCTCTTGAATTGGGTTCATGGGCATCTTATGGCGCCGAGAGATGTTCCCGGTTATCTGACATTCATTACAGCCCTTTACCAATTGATGTGCATCCTTGAACATAGTTGGCCAGTAGAACCCAGCTTCTAGAACTTTTGCTGCTGTCCTGCCTCCTCTAAAATGCCTGCCATATGCTGATGCGTGACATTCCTGCAAAACAGAAGAGTGTTCTATCTCGGGGACGCACCTCCGGATCATATTGTCAATACAAATTCTAAACAGATAAGGTTCATCCCAGTAATACATGCGACAGTCACGGTAAAACTTTTTCTTTTGCACGGAGGAGAGTTCATAGGGCTCTATACCACTTGCCAGGTAATTTTCATTGTCTGCATACCATGGAACTTCCTCAAGGCTTGTGGTGAGTAGCTGCTCGTCTCGAAAGGTTTCCAGAATATCCTGTGCCTCGGCTGTATTTTCAGCTCCTTTAAGTCGTGATAGATGATCCGCGACTTGGTTCTCTGTGCCCTTACGGTCACGAATCTCCAGGTCTAACTCTTGCAGTAGAAGCACCCAACGAATCAGGCATGGTTTGGACTCCTTATTTTCAATCACGTAACTGAGAGCAGCATGATCATTGTACACAATTACCTTAGATCCAATCAGGTATGATCTGAACTTGTCGAAAGCAAACACCACTGCCAGCATCTCTTTTTCAGTCACAGTGTAATTCAGCTGGGCTCCACTCAACGTCCTACTTGCGTAGTAAGCTGGGTGCATTATCTTTTATTTCCGCTATCCTAGCACTGTTCCCACTGCGTAGTCACTGGCATCACACATAAGCTCAAATGGTTGCTCCCAGTTCGGGGCAACAATGATTGGTGCCGTGACCAGTCTCTTCTTCAACTCCTCAAATGCTACCTTGAAATCATTAGAAAACACAAAAGGGTTATCTTTTTCTAGCAACTTACACAGGGGGTTGGCAATTTTGAAGAAGTCTCTGATGAATCTACGGTAGAAACCGACATGCCCAAGGAAGCTCCTGATCGCTTTAAATAATATGGGAGGTGGAAGATTTGCTATAACATCTACTTTAGCACGATCCACCTTGATTCCCTTGCTTGATACCATGTGTCCAAAGACTATACCCTCTTGTACCATGAAATGACACTTTTCCCAATTAAGTACAAGGTTAGCCTCAATACACCTCTTCAGCACTCGGGTTAGATTTGCTAGGCACTCATCGAATGAGTTTCCCACCACTGAGAAATCATCCATGAACACCTCCATTATATCCTCGACCATGTCAGTGAATATGGCTATCATGCACCTTTGGAATGTGGCGGGTGCATTGCATATGCCAAAGGGCATCCTTCTGAAGGCAAAAATCCCATATGGACATGTGAACGAGGTCTTCTTTCTGTCTTTTAGAGCAATGGAGATTTGGTTGTACCCTGAGTACCCATCCAGAAAACAAAAATGAGACCTCCCTGCTAGTCTGTCAAGCATCTGATCAATAAAGGGAAGTGGGAAGTGGTCTTTCCGGGTGGCCAGATTCAATTTCCTATAGTCCATGCAAATTCTCCAACCTATGACGGTTCTTGTAGAGATCAACTCATTGTTGTCATTTTTCACCACCGTCATGCCACACTTCTTAGGAACACATTGTACCGGGCTAACCCAGTTACTGTCAGAGATGGGGAAAATGATTCCCCCATCCAACCACTAAATAATCTCCTTCTTCACCATTTCCTTCATGTTGGGGTTAAGCTTTCTTTGGTGTTCCCTAGAAGGTTTGTGCCCTTCTTCCAGCAGAATTTTGTGCATGCAATTGGCCAGGCTGATCCCCTTAATGCCTACCATGGTCCACCCAATGGCAGTCTTACACTCTATGAGTACCTGTAAAAGCTGTTGTGCCAGCACATCTAACAAACTGGATGAGATAATAACAGGTAATGTGGATATAGGTCCTAGAAACGCGTACCTGAGATGGGCTGGCAGTGGCTTCAACTCCAGCTTTGCTGGTTCTTCTACAGACGGCTTGGCTGGCGGAGTCTCTCTCTTTTCTAAGTGCAGGGTCTCAAATTTAAGTGATCTCTGCCAAACGCCTTTGCCCTCAAGAGCCATCACCCATTCTTCCAATTCTTTTCCATTCACCGCATCCAAATTCATAAGACATGCAACGAGGGGTTCCTCAATAGTCAGGGACTCATCATCATCCTCCAGGATTACATCCACAACATCAATAAGAGAACAATTGGCGAATTCACTTGGTCGCCTCATGGATTTCTGCACATTGAATGTTATATCCTCGTCGTTCAACCTCATCTTGAGCTCCCCAGTTTCATAATCAATGAGAGCTCGCCCCGTGTACAGGAACGACCTTCCCAAAATTATGGGAATCTCTTCATCCACTATACAGTCCAGGATCACAAAATCTGCAGGGAACACAAATTTCCCTAGCTGCACTAACACGTCATCAAGAATGCCTGAAGGCTTTTTTAACGTCCTGTCTACCAGTTGCAACAACATGAATGTCGGTCTAGCTCTATCAATCCCCACCCTCTTATAGATGGCTATGGGCATAAGATTAATGCTGGCCCCCAA
The DNA here is from genome assembly GCA_005239505.1 of Nicotiana paniculata. Classification (NCBI taxonomy): domain Eukaryota; kingdom Viridiplantae; phylum Streptophyta; class Magnoliopsida; order Solanales; family Solanaceae; genus Nicotiana; species Nicotiana paniculata. The sequence continues at coordinate 6,280 of MDKI01120544.1, forward strand.
ATCACAGAGTGCATTGGCAAAGGCAAAGTTACCGATAGTGCAGGGAATTGTGAAACTCCCTGGATCAGACAACTTTTTGGCAATCGATCTGGTCACAACGGCACTGCAGGTTTGAGTAAGAGTCACTGTGGCTAAGTCTTGGAAGTCGAATTTTCGGGTCATCAAGTCCTTCATCATCTTTGCATAACTAGGCATCTCTTTCAGAGCATCAATCAAAGGAATATTTACCTGAATTTGTTTCAACATCTCCAAGAATTTCTTGTATTGTTCATCTTTCTGGTACTTGGCTAGCCTCTGTGGGAATAGTGATGGAGGTATCTTCTTCCTAGTGATTTGGGTTTTCTCCTTGTCAGACACTACCTCAACTACCGGTTCCTGGGCTGACTCATCTTCTTTCTCAACCTCGATCTGTATGTTGGTTTCTCCCTGGGCAGGCTGCACTGTCCCCTCAGCCAGTCTTGCTGAATCATCTATTTCAATGGGCACTGGTACAAGTGGCTCAACCTGTCTGCTTTCTTGAGTCCTTTCTTGATCCAAGTCTAAGTCTCTGACATTGCATAGACCCACTGCCATCAGCTTCTTTGGGCCCTCATCCTTTAGATTTACTTGAGTGTCTGTAGGCAATGTCCCATAAGGATGATTATTCAAAGTCATCGAGATTTGGCCCATTTTCACTTCAATATTCTTTATGGATGACTCATGTGCATCTACTCTTTCACTCATCTTCGCAGTCGACCCAATAACCTGTTGTATCATTGCCTCGAGTCTAGCAAACCCATCTTCTTGTCTCCCACCATGTTGTTGCTGAGGAGGATGATAAGCCCGTTACTGATTTGGATTATTGTACCCCTGAGGCCTTTGGTAAGGCTCCACATTACCGTGAGGTCACGTGGCTATCATATTTCTATTGTGGTGTTGCGGCTGAACTTGCATGTATGGCTGATTTTGCTGGCCCCAATTCTGACCGCCCTGTCTCTGGCCCCCATAATTAGACACATAATTCATGTTTTCATGGTAGTGATGATGATCACTTTCAACATTTCACTGACTACCAAGTGGATGAATAATGCAAGATGTGCATAAGCCCCCATTGGTTGTATCCATAATATGCACATGCTGCTTCTGCCCTAACTCTTCCACCTTTTTAACGAGTATGCTCATTTGTGTCATAAGGTGGCCATATTTTCAGCATGGTTGGATCTAAGGCCACTGAGTGAACTACTGGAGTGATAGGTGCATTCCTGGTTGTTCATCCCGAATTCTGTTCCATTTTGTCAAGTAGGATCTGACTTTCTCTCCATGATTTGCTCAAGAATGCTCCACCAGCTGAAGCATCAACATTTTCCTTCACACTATCTGCTAGATCCATGCAAAACCGTTGCCCAAACATCTGCTCTAGAATACCGTGGTGCGGACATATAACCAACATCCCTTTGAATCACTCCCATGTTTCTTGAAATGTCTTCGTTGGTTTCTGTCTGAAGCTCAAGATCTCATCAATTTGCTAAGCCGTCTTGTTGGGTGGATGGAACTTATTCACAAATTTCTTGACTAACTCCTCCTATGTAGTAATGAAATTTATGGGGAGGGAGTTTAGCCAAGTCTGGGCTGCTCCTGTCACTGAGAATGAAAACAACAATAACTTTATTGCTTCATGAGTTACGTTTGGATTCCTTTGAGTTTTGCAAATCGACATGAAATTCTTCAAATGCTGTTGGGAATCCTCAATGTATGACCCCGAAAATAGTCCCTTGTTCTGCATCAAGTGCAGCATGTTGTTTGTGATCTGAAAAGATTCAGCCTGTATCTGCAGGACTACTATTGTTGTGGCCAAATTCTCCGTCGTGGGTTGTGCCCTTACATATAAAGGAGCCTCTGGCACAAGAGTTTCCAATACCTGCGCACCTGGGTCCACCACGTTATCCCCATTGTTGTTCCTGTTGTTTACCAGATCTGCCATGTCTGGTTCAAGTTGTTCAGTTGATGGTTGTTGTTTGAATTTCCGGTTGGCCCGGTTCAAGTCCTTGAAAACTTTCTCGGGGTCTGATAAGGCTTCAAACACTTCACCAGTTCTCGATGAGTTTCTAGGCAGGCACCTGTACAACCAAGTTAACAAATGTTAAAATTTAAATGTATGGATTGAAGATGAAGAAAATTGACTACACTAAGAATTTTTGTATTGCTTCCAACTGTAATTGATAACACCGTTAATTCCCCGACAACGATGACAAAATTTGATCACGCCCAACTATGCCTTATAAAAATGACTAAGCGGACGTTGCAAATATAATCTGAGTATTTAGCCCAGAGTCGAATCCCACAAGGAATTAACCTATCAATTACAGATGTCAGACTCACTTGATTCTTCGTACTCAACTTCCCAAAGATTATGAATAACAATTGTTGATGTTTCTACTAACTATAACTAAATAAAATTAATTAAACTAAAAGCTAACTATGAAGGAGTTGTAAACAATTAAGAGAAGGATCTAAGGTTGTGATTTCACCTGTTGATAGTATTCCTTCCTGTTAAGTTTCATATAGTTTTTCCTAATCGTCTCTACCAATCATGAGCACTCTTTTTACCGTAAATCTCTCCTGAGTAACTATGACAATTTACTAGACGCACTCTCCCGAGTTACGCTAGCTAGATTTTATTACAGCTCACCTAGATTGCACCCAAGGTTTCGTTATCCCTAATCCCACCTTTAAACCCTCGATTATGGATCTCTCCTATACTTTGGGAGTGATGTTGTTCAAAAACTACCTAAATATGTACTCTCCCCCGAGTAATACATACTAAATAGGCATAGCTAATTGAGGGCCCTTCAATCAACTACAACAAGAACTTAGTTGAACAAATAGAGATTAAACCGGGCAAACTATATTAATATAACAAGAAGCTCATCCTTCAACAGGTTCCACCAAAACCTTAGACTAAATAAATTAGCTACTCATAATTGTGCTGATAATAACAATAAGAGAATTCATCATAAATGGGAAAAACACAAGGAAGAAAGATGAAACTTGATGCCCAATTATCCTCCTTGCCTCTTGACTCTCTTTGCCTTGAGCAAGACCTTAAAACTTGATATCTCTTCTCTTGGGTGAGCTGGACCTTTTATATGTTGAGCGGAATATTCCCCAAGCTTCTAATTTTACCCCTGAATAAATGCGTGCTGGATAGGAACTAGTGTGGCCACGCTCATGGGCGCGCTAAATGCGATGTGTACTGTCTCTGACTGCTAGGCGAGCGCGGCCGCGCTAATGGATGATCTATGCCCGTGCTAATGGCACTTCACTCTTCCTGCTGCACCTGGACTAGCGTGGCCGCGCTATAGGCCGCGCTTGTATCTTTCTTCCTTCTCTTTTCTTCTTCCTTCTTTCATATGCTCTTAACTCTGAGGGGTATTTCTTGCTTTAATTTAGCTCCAAACACCATCCTAGGTCCTCATAAGCATGACTTGCTCCTACAAAACATAAAATTTCCAATTAGAGCCATTTTAACGTCATTTAACCTTCCTAGGACAGTGAAGCATAATAAAGTTGGAGTATAAATAGACGCTAAACTACATGAATCTAGCCTATTATCAATTGTGCTTACGTGTCATAAATAGGTCATTATGGAGCCCTGAAAGGTTATTAGCCTAGTATAGTATAATCAGAATCGGCTTGAGGTCAGTTGATGGGTCTAAATGTGGATGTGTGCTGTACACCAGGCCGGGTGTGTTCATTCAGCATAGTATTTCTTATGGAGGAGTCTTAGGGTACTGGATATTATTTCCTCGCCAGCTATTTCATGTAAGACTCTACGCTGCCATGTGGGTTGTGAGATAGCTTGATTATTCGTACATGTGTTGAGGTCCCGCATAGCTGTGGTGTTATGTGAGCAGGATGGCTCTCTAGATGCATATCATATATGCACCTTAGTTGTGCTTGAGTTTCATAGTGTATGTCCCTATCCATCTCCCCAGGATATGTATTATGCACTTGGCGTGCTTGTGGTTGATATTCGGACATTTCGTGAGTATAAGTATTATGGCTTGATGTATATTTTCTTTTGATTGTTATGTGCGGATCGGGTGGCACGCCACCATAGGTATGTTGTTTGGATCGGGTGGCACGCCGCCACAAGTATATTTTTTGGATCAGGTGGCACGCCGCCACGGGTATGTGGTGTGGATCGGGCTGCACGCCGTAACATTGCCATATTTTGATCGGGTTGCACGCCGCAACAATGTCACATTGGATTAGGTTGCACGCCGCAACATTGAGATGTTAAGCACGGTTCTTTATATTTATTTTGGGTGTCCTGTTTCTTACCTCTGAGAAAGGCTCATAGTATTTGATGGCCGTTTTATTCGTTACGTTGGCTGGATAGTTCTTTTCCAGAGTTTGTTCTTCCTTATGTGTCATATTCAAGTTGTAGCTTGTTGGTGCATTGATACCTCTATATGAAATCTTAGATAGTGTTTGTGGTGGCTTATTGTCGTGCAGCTTGTACTGGGTGAGAAGAGATTATTAGACCTGGGATCAGTGCGATTAGATTTATATAAGGCATGTCAAAGAGCAGATATCGTTATTTAGTTCAGAATGAAGTAATGGTTCTTGTCAGGAGGAGAGACTCAATGATTTGTTGATTCGGCAGGTGGTTATAAATTTCTACACATCTTTTTCGTAGTGGCAGTATTGCAAGAGCTGAAATAGGACTTATATGCGTCATGAGGTGTGTTGTGGGCATCAGATTCGTGGAATTGAAATTATTGTTGTCAGAGGATGTTATTCTGGTCATGTGATTTATGTGGTACAGGGTGTGAATTAAGCAAAGGTATACAATCATGTTTCTATATAGTGTGTAGTGATCTATACGGAGTTCATATGTGAGAGTCAGGTATTATAGAGAAATTCGGAGGTTGGAATTTGGTTCTAAGGCTTATTGACTAAATAAAAAAAGAATCTTTAGTCGGGATCAAGCTAATCTAAACTAGGTTGTGGCAGCACGGTTAGGTGCAAGATGTGTTAAACAGTGATTATGCACAACTCTGGAGCAGTTCTTAGAACATTCAAGGACGAACGTTTGTTTAAATGGTGGAGAATGTAACAACCCGACCAGTCATTTTGAGCTCTAATGCGTCATTCAGCGGTTCGAGGCCTTGAGTAGCTTCACTTCAGGTATTATGACTTGTACGTGAGGTCGGAATTGAATTTCGGGAAGTTCAAAGTTGATTTGGAAAGAAATCTTTAATTTCAGAAGCTCCAAGTTGGAAGAATTTACTAGGATCTGACTTTTGAGTAAACGACCTCGGAATTGGGATATGAAAGTTCCAATAGGTTCGTATGATGATTTCGGACTTGGATCTATGTCCAGATCGGTCTTTGGGTGACCCGGGAGCATTTCAGTATTTATTATGGAAATTTAGCATTTTGAAAGAATTTCATAAATTTGGGTTGAAGTGTATTTTGATGTTATCGATATCCATTTGGGATTCCGAGCCTAGGAATAGCTTTGTATGGTGATTCTGATCTTAGGGGTGCATCCGGATGTGGATTTGGAAGTCTGTAGGTCATTTCGGGGTCATTTGGCAAAAGTTGGACATTTGAAGGTTTATTTTGGGAAGTTTGACCGGGAGTAAACTTTTTGATATCGGGTTCGGATTCTGATTTCGGAAGTTGGAGTAGGTCCGTAATGTCAAATATAACTTGTGTGTACAATTGAGGTCAATCAGATGTGATTTGATAGGTTTCGGCATCAGATGTGGAAGTTAGAAGTTCAATAGCTCATTATGCTTGAATCAATGAGCAATTTGTAGTTTTGATGTTGTTTGATGTGGTTTGAGGCTTTGACTAAGTTCGTATCGTATTTTTGGATTTGTTGGTACATTTGGTTAAGGTCCCGAGGGCCTCGGGTGGATTTCGGAAGGTAAATGGATCGAGTTTGGGCTTGGGGAAATGCTGAAGTAGCTGTCATCTGGTGTAACCACACCTGCGAGGTTTTGGACGCGATGCAGTCGAGTTCCGCGGAAGCGTGACCGCACCTGTGCACGTGGAGCCGCAGAAGCGACGGTGCAAAAGCGCGGCTGGGGTCGCAGATGCGGAGTTGAGGGGCCTGAAGAGGATCGCAGAAGCGGAATTTATCCGCATCAGCGAAACCGCATAAGCGGTCTAGGGACTGCAGGTGCGAGAGGTCGCTGGGCAATGTGTTCTTTTAAGAACGGGATTTGGCCTATTTTCTTTCATTCTCTCTTGGTATGGGCGATTCTTAGGGAGCTTCAAGTGAAGGTTTTCATCATCAATGGCAAGGTAAGTTATCCCCACCTATTGTGAGTTAAATACATGGATTCGCTAAGGATTTAAACATGGAAATTTGTAGAAGTTATGGGATTTTGAAGAAAAACCTAGAAATTGGTATTTATGAAATTTGACCACGAAATTGGATATGGAATTGGGAATAAATCATATATTTGAGTTCGTAGTGTTATGGGTAATAATTATCTTAAAATTTTTTCAAAATTCGGGCATGTGGGCCCAAGGGTGACTTTATCGACTTTTTGAGAGGAGTTGAAAATTATTATAAGTTGATTTATAATGAATATTAGAGTATATATTTATGGATTTGCATATTGATTTACTAGTTTTGAAGCGACGCACATCGGTTTGAGTTCTTAGAGAGGCTTTGGAGCCGGTAATGGAACTTCGGAGCGAAAACTCTTGTCTAACCCTGTGAGGGGGAAACTACCCCTAGATGATATCAAGTGTTATGTGCTGCTAGTTGTGGGTGCCTCGTAGGCACGAGGTGACGAGAGTCCGTACGTAACTAAAACATGTTTATGTCCGGGTAGACTTAGAATTTTATCATGCAATATTTGAATTACTTGAACTTATTCGGTTGACTTATTTAGTGAAAATATGATTGAACTTGATTTAGAAACTTAATACGTCTTAGGCCCAGCCTTATCACTTGAGTTGTTGGCAAGAAAACTGAGAAACGGTAAATGTTATATTCACTTTGTCCTCATGTACTATATTGTAAACGCACGTCTAGTAATTCGTTAACTTTCTTCCTTTCTTGTGGAGCGGGCTGAACGCCTCGGCAGTATATAGATGCATCTATGGTTCGTGTTGTTCGACCCTCGATAATATACACATTATTATGGATCGGACCGAACGACCTCAGCATAATCGTGCGCTATCGCTAGTACATCGAATATTCACAAGATAAACTTTCCACTGATGCCCGATATTTTATGGTATTTCTTACTTAATTATTATTGACACTTGGCATTTTTATAAGATATTAACGTAGGATACATGATCGAGATGTTTTAACGGAATTTTTGAAAGATTATGAAATTTACAGATTTTCTCCACTACTGCTGTGCACATCATATATGTTATGAATTATTATATTGTTTTATTGGACCTCTAGTAAGCGTCAATGTCGATCCCTCGTCAATACTTCTCCGGGGTTAGACTAGATACTTGCTGGGTACGCGTTGATTTACGTGCTCATACTGCACTAAATGTGCATGATCTGACAGGTCATTTGGTGATCATCTTGGCGCGTAGGCACACCAGTTGAGGAGACTTCATGTGAGCTGTATTTCAGGTTACGCACCGCAGTCCATTGAGTCTCCCTTGTATTACTTACTTTATCTTGTCTTATTACATTCGGGACATAGGTTATATTATATTTGTACTCCTTAGAAAAATGTTCATGCACTTGTGACATCGGATTTCAGTGGTTTCTACTAGGGGTTTAGCATGATGGTTCATAGAATTTTTATTATTTCATCATGTAAATTCTATTTTGTACTATTTATTTAATGGAAACAGTGATTTCAAAGTAATAAATAAATAATTAATATGATAATCACTACTGGCTTGATTGACAACGACGTTAGGCGTCATCACAAATTTATAGTGGATTTTAGGTCGTAACAGAATTTGAGTGTGAAAAAGGTAGCAGTCTATCTTTACTTAGGATATATTTTATTTTATTTCACTTCATAGTATTAAATAAAAAAGTTTATGTATCTGAAAGGTTATTTCTATTTAAGCGGATAGATTTAAATTATTGAGTTAGCTATTTCACTGACAAAACTTGATACTATTTTTTTATATGCTTAGTTGTTACTTTCTTTATCATCACAAACATGATATTTTTGTTTTACCGGGTCATAAAGAGAGTTATTAAGGAGATGCAGTTAAAACATATTGATTCACACTGGTAATATGTTTTGTAAAATGATACCTATTTACCCCTCAAATAAATTTATTTTCTTCATCCCTCCACGTGGTTCTTAAACCAGAAGAAAGTGTGGTGTTTATTTCTTTTTCAAGCATTCTATTTAACTTTTTTGGGTTACTTTTTGAATTGAACGTATTTTTTGGTGTTTGATGTGAATAATATAATACTTTTTCAATGGATTAAAACTCTATATGATTGGTTCATGAGTTTATGTTTATTTTTTCATTTGGTTTGTTCATTGTTTGTTTTTCTTTGTAATTAAA
>ML365878.1:0-16219 GCA_005239505.1 Nicotiana paniculata
TATATTCCTATCCTAACCACAAATCCGCTCCCTTGAAGGATTAAGATCGCGCTCTCTTCAATTATTCTCTAATCTATATGCGGCTTTCCCAAGCATAACATAGAGAGTATATAGAACTTAATCAATGTCCAATCAATTAAGCAATTAAACACCGAATTGAAGAAACAACCATATGTTGAGTAAACTATATTCAAAGTTAAATTAATGTTGAATAACAATATTCACGGCTAAACCACAACCCCAGAACAATGGGTGTTTAGCCACTCATACTATGATCAAACAATTGCATAAGTGTGCATGAACTGCAAATACTTGAATAAAAATGAAGAAAACTGATAATCCTTGCTCCTTCAATGATTCTGTGTGTGTATTTTGCTCCCAAAATCGTCTCCCCCTTCATGATGTGTTTTTGGGTCTATTTATACGGTTGGGATAAACCCTACCCGTCTAAAAGACTCCTATCCTGGCTTGGAAACACTTAAAAACCTTTAAAACTCGGACCTCACCGAAATAGGCACCCTGGCGTTATGGGTCTAACGCCTGGGTAACGCCAGGCAACCCCTGGCGTTATGGGTCTATCGCCTGGGTAACGCCAGGCAACCCCTGGCGTTATGGGTCTATCGCCTGGGTAACGCCAGGCAACCCCTGGCGTTATGGGTCTATCGCCTGGGTAACGCCAGGCAACCCCTGGCGTTATGGGTCTATCGCCTGGGTAACGCCAGGCAACCCCTGGCGTTAGGGGTCCGTCGCCTGGGTAACGCCAGGCCACCCCTGGCGTTTTGGCTATAACGCTTGGGTAACGCCAGGCTTGTCCCGGATCACTCCTTTTCGACTCTTGCACGTATTTTCCGACGTTTATGCTCTCATTTAGCTCGGCTTCCATTTCCAACTCACCTGCACATTAAATAAACTCCATTAGGCACACATGACGTGTATTTTTATCATTAAAACACCTAAAATGCAAGGTATATAATGCTAAAAATCATGAATTCTAGCCACGCATCAATATTTCAATTTAAAAAATCCCGCGAACCCAGCTTACCATAATTAATATTCTAATAAAGAGTACAATACCCAAACCAAACATAACACATTATTTTAATGAAGAATACAATATTTAAATAAAATACTATAATATTTTAATTTGGAATGCATTATTCAAATTAAACATCTACAATATTTTCATTTGGAATACGGTATCCCAACAGAATATATCATAATATTTCTAATTTGTAATACGGTATTCAAACCAAACACACCACAATATTTTAATTTGGAATACAATATTCTACCAAAACACACTGCAATATTATAAGTTGGAATATAATATTCAAACCAAATATACTATAATATTCTGGTTTGGAATACAGTATCCAAACCAATCATATGATATTTTTTTAATTTGGACTGCCATATTCAAACTAAACATGCTACATTATTCTAATTTGGAATCCAATATCCAAACCAAATATATCACAATATTTTAATTTAGAATACATAGTATTATATTATAGAATATATAGTAGATATACATGGTAAAATAAATTTATAAAGCATGTATATAGAGTAAAAAATATATTTTAATTGTATATGGTATAAACTGATATTTTTAATGAGCATATCGCATAGATTATCCTTAAAATTTTGAGGGACTATAGAGAATAATTTTCTCTTCTGTATAGCTAGTTCGGCCAATGAATCCATTTCGTATGGCCCATTATTATAATAATTCCAGCAGTCCAACACTAATAAAATCCAACAGCTGGCCCATTTTCTTTTGGTAACAAAGCTGTCCATTTTTTTTTACTAATAAGTTGGACCAAACTTGAAGTGTCATGTCTCCACCAATTAATTCTAATAAGAATCATATTTGTTTTTCTATATAATTAAAATAATTTAAACGCCCCTTAATAGTTATTTTAAATACTAGGATATTAGTAGGCATATTTTAATTTTACGAACTTGCTTGCATAGCATGATATTTAATATTCAATAAATTCATACCATATCTAATAGCTTTAATTAATTCCTAATCTAATTAATCCCTTGCTATAATCGCGGATTTGCTTTCGTAGCGCGATGGTTAATTTTTTAATAATTTCCAAAATTAATTTCCTTAAATTTACTAATTTTTTCAAAAGTAATAATAATCCTGTCATGACCGCGGATTCGCTTGCGTAACACTGTTATAAAAAAATTAATAAATTTCGTCTCGATCATGCATTTGCTTGCGTATTGTAGTTACAACATCTTATTATTCAAAACATCCATTAACTATTCTGTTGATCAAGCAATAAAAGCAGACATAGGCAAAACATAAAAATAAGAAAAATACGGTTTATGTTGCTCTCTCAGGTTCCAGATGCTCATGACTGTTTTGACGTCAATAAATAGACAACGATCGTGTATGCATACTCTCCCACTTGAGAATTCATGTTGCCTTAAAAATATTATAAATTGAAGTGTTGTTTGGAGAAAATTCTGTCTTAAAAGGGTAGATAAGTTATCCAGAACGATAATTGTCCGCCTCCTTCTGTTGGAAAATTTGATAAAAAGGAAGTATTAGAAGTTAGAAGTAAAAAGAAACTAATGCTATATATGCAGATATTAAATTCACTTGACAATAGGATTCAAAAGAAGATCTCTCTCTTATTTGCTGTTTCTTGGGCAAGGGTTATAGCAAACTGAATTTGCTCTTTTATCATTGGTGCATTCACACAGTGACTGACACAGTGGCAGTTGGAGAACTCGGAATATGAGATATGTTGGTGAAATTCTTTTTGCTTCATTAAAATTTTCTTCTTCTTTTTCTCAATTTGAATTGAATAATTGTTAACCTTCTTCATCTTTCTACTCTTTATTTAACCGTTTAATGTTGTATATTTTCAAGTACAAAATAATATTTAGGTAATGTATTAGTTATGGTGAGCCAAACATCCAAAGGATTTTGCTGTTCTCCTGCAAGATTGAACGCATGTATTGGAATTCAGGAATGACAGTAGCTTAACTTTTGGCCTACTTCGCGAGAATTATATTTGATCTAAATTTTTTTCGTATGGAATGAATTAATCATACAACTTTTAGCCTACTTGGCGAGACTTTTGGACTCATGTGTGGAGTGTGACAAAAGTCTCGAGTTGATCAGAATTAGGAGTTAAGGTATATTTTACGTTATAAGAATTCCATTTATTTTTCGTTCATGATTAGATAATTGAACGAAGAGAGATACTGCATGTTCGTCAAGTGTATTCCTCTTCAACAGTTATCTTTATGAAATTGTTTTGTATTCACTATAACTGGGAAGCAAGCCATCAAAGACTTATTCTTCTGGCACATTAATTTCTCATGCCTGTGTTGATCTGAAATACATATAATAGTTGGGTGCTGAGAGAAAAGGTGGTTATGTTTTTGCATCTGAACATTTCTTCAGCTCATGATATATAATGCAATCCTACATACATGACATTCAATTTTTTTTTGCATTGAAAAATTAATAAATTAAATTATATCGCCAATCAATTCCCTGTATCGGCTCATTAGTGCTTTTAGTCTCTTTACTTGCATACTATTTTTGTGCTTTTAAGTCTCTTTAGTTACTTTCATTACTGGGAAGTTGCAGAGGAAGAAAGAAAAGGAAGATTTGGAAAAAGCAAAATATTCTCAAGTGATTAAAATTAGAGAAACAAGTTATAAAAAGAATTAAAACTTGAAATATATTCCATATTTGGGCTTAAGGACTAAATTTTTTTAAATACTCAAATATTATAGAAAAAATTTAGTTAAATTTAACTAGTTTGGTAATAATTGAAGGACAACGGAACATGTTGAGATTACAATAGGGAGTATGTCATTTTCTCCCATTTAGTGTGGTATAATTTCACTTGGAAAATTATTCACAATTAAACACTTATCTAATATCGATCAAAGTTTTGACTAATGTATTATTAATCACCTTAATTTCTTGAGGTTGTTTGACTTGAAAATGAGTCTTATAGTGAATACATGCTAGCTGTCTGAGACTTCGAGCCTGGGCTGTGAATTATTAAAGACGAAATTGCACAATACAATCGCATAACTTTCTGAAAATGTTTTTACCGTATTCCTTTTTATAAATATATGGACTCTGTTTATCGAAAAATAAGTTACTATTTTGCAAACCAAAAACTATTAAAATTCTTTTGTACAAAAATTTAACACATCAGAATACTCTTCGCATGTTACAATCCAGAATTGACAAAAATAATAGGAGGGTGGTGGTTAAGAGTAGAAATTGGGTAAAAATAAAGGAGAGTTGGAATCATAGGCGTGGAGCAACACTAACGTATTATATGCTTATACTAGCCTTTTTATATATAAAAAAACGGTCTTATATTTTCAATTAAGATCGTCAAAATTAAGCATAACAGTTTTAGAAGAAATGACTAAGAGATGATCACGATCATGTAATAGTAGTGTTAATAATACATGCTTAGAGGAAAATATTTGGGAGTTGATAACGTATAATAGAATTGGCAATATAGATGAGCCAGTGATCGACTAGTACTCGTTATCTGGATGAGTTGAAGTAAACGTATATATATTGTTTTTTTTGTTTTTTTTAACAAGGCGGAGGACCACGTCATTTGTCATATCCTTTGATCCTCAACTCATGGATCCTAAATTCTTCCTTAATATTCTATTTTATTGTGATTTACTTGACACTATAATGTCGAAAAGAAATTGTACATTTCTATGTTTAAGAATTATTTAATCTTTACCTTGTGGATTTACTCTCAATGAATGCTTTGTAGGTATTGACATGCTAGAGTAGAGACCCCATTTACACTAGTGGTAAAAGTTCATATCTTTTCTAGATTTTGTATCTAGTCAATCAGTACCAAATCGGACTATTTTTTGTATGCATATACAAAGAAGGAAAATGCTAGCTATGATTTTTAAAAGAGCAAAAATGAAAAACCACATAAGTTAGGTTAGCTAAGTTTTGCTAAGAGTTAAACTCCATTTGTTGAATGCAGTGTCTCAAGTTTACAATTCTTCTCTAAGCTAATGCAGATGTTTGCAGTTCCTTTGATTAGGAGATGATCTATTCTTGCTTGCTTTCGTGATGCAACTTGCAACTTTGTTTCACAAAAAATAACCTATGGGCTTTTGTTTTTTGTATTAAAGGAAAATTTACTTAGCTATACTATAATAGAAAATATAATTTTTTTTATTTTTTTTTTAAATTTTCAAGCTTTCTCCTACATTAAGTACCAATTTCTCTGTATTTACATAAAATTTCAAATTGAAACTCGAAAAAAACTTAGTTGCAGAAATTGTATGATAAATGTATCACCATTATTTTAGAATTGTGTTATAATTTTACTAAAATAGTATGTTACTTGTATCTGATACATGAATCATGAATACCTAAAATAATATATGATATAATACTAATACAATTATAATATAATATTATATTAGATTTTAAGTTTAGAGTTGTGCTCGAGAATCATATGTATTTTTGGTTTTCAAATGGACCAATTTGTGGATGAATGTGTTAGGCAAGCAAACTGATGAAATTAGGAAAAGGAAAAGAAAAATTGAGAGGAAAGAAGAGGAAAAAAAAAGAAAGGAATTAATTGAATTCCTTAATTGACAATACTACTAGTGGGGTGAGAAACTTTTAGAGGGGAAATATATACAATTTGTAAGGAAAATTTTGACATTTATTGAAAACTACAAAACCAAAAGAAAATTGATTAATAAGTATCTATTATTGTATATATAGGTAAAGCTCCCTTAGTTAAATGCTGCAATAATAATTAGAGAATGTAAATGTTGTTCTATGCCATATTCGTTTTCCTGGAATATGAACGAATATGTTGATTAACATTCATCCAAACATGTGAAAATTTACCTCAAGTAATGGGGCGTAAGTCTATGGGCTAACAAATAGGATAACGGCAAATTGTTGTGTCACGATCCGGAATTTTTACTGTCTGGTCCGTAAAAGCGTCTAATAATTAAGTTGCTAGGTAAGCGAACGTTAGAACTTTTATAAATAGAACTCTATTTAGAGTGAATGTCTATATTTTAGAGAGTTCTACTTTGTAGCTAAGTCATTTTTTCCCTATAAATAGGGGGGTCTTACCCCATTGTAAATCATCCCAAAATTCAATAAGAATTTCCTCTCTCTTTCTCTGCAATATTGTTCTTGTTTTTTTACTGTTTCATAACACGTTATCAGCACGAGACTCTACCGTCTCAAGAAGCTCTTTGAGAAGATTAAGGTATAACGTTTCTCCTCTCCTTTTCTTTTAATTATGACTGACATTATGAAAAGAAAGTTCGTTGCCCTTGAAATTTCGGGCAAGAACTATATGACATGGGTGTTGGATGCTGAAATCCATTTAGATGCAATGGGTCTTGGAGACGCCATTAAAGATAAAAATAAAGCATCTACCCAAGACTGTGCTAAGACCTTGATTTTCTTGCGCCATCACCTTGATGAAGGGTTGAAAATAGAATATCCCACAGTCAAAGATCTACTTGTTTTGTGGAATGGCTTAAAAGAAAGATATGACAACTTAAAGTTGGTCATTCTTCCACAAGCACAATATGATTGGGCTCATCTGAGGCTCCAAGACTTTAAGTCTGTTTCTGAATATAATTCTGCGATGTTCAAAATTACTTCTAAATTGAAACTCTGTGGAGATACTATCACTGATTATGATATGCTTGAGAAATGTTTACAACGTTTCATGCTTCCAATATGGTCTTGCAACAGCAATACGGAGAGAAAGGTTTCAAGAAGTACTCAGAGTTGATTTCTCTTCTCCTTGTGGCTGAGCGAAATAATGACTTGCTCATGAGAAATCACGAAAATCGACCCACTGGGTCTACACCATTGCCTGAAGTGAATGAAGTGTATTCCCATTATGCCAAACGTGAGAAAGGTCGTGGCCCTATTAATGGTCGTGGTCGTGGTCGTGGACAAAGAAGAAATTTTTCTGGTGTTAATCACCCCCCAAAGAAAAATAACCACCAAAAGTGGAAAGGAAAATATGAGAAGCCAAAGGCAAATGATTCAGAAACTGAATGTTATCTTTGCTGTGGAAAAGGCCATTGGAAAAAAATTTGTCGTGTACCAAGACATTTGGTTGAGCTTTATCAAGTATCTCTAAAGAACAAAGGCCCTGAAGCTAATTTTGTCTATGACAATGAATTTGACATCACCCACTTAGATATGGAAGACTTCTTTGAGCGCCCTGATAGAAAAATAGACCACTTGATCGGTGATGGATCCGTGGCTAAAGATGATTGACTAGTTTGATTATTATAATTTTTTTTTTGGCCTATTCGTAGTAGCTAGTAAATAAAAATCATGTAATTATAATTTTTTACATGAGTAGTAGTCATTATTATCAATTAGTATTATTTATTTTATGGAATAGTTTTAGTTCGTTTTGATTAAATATAGATCTAGTATTCGTTTTAGACAATGTTTCAATGAAGGTACGAATACCATTCTTATCGCTTCTTATATTGGAATGGCCTAAATAATAAGTAATTTGATTTGAAATAGAATATTAAGCATCCTACTAAAACTAAAATGAAATAAGCAAGTGGAACGTATGATATCAAGAACATTAATATAACGAAAACATATATTTATTGTTTGTGTAAGAATACGTAAGTATTCACGTTGTTAACAGTGATATAAACTGAATGGTATACCGTATTCCCACTTCTATTTTTCTTTAAATTCATATAGGTACATGGTACTTTAGAAGAATTATTTTTAAAATTACTGTGTGAATATTTTAAATATGTTTAAAAGCACTATGGTAGTGTTTTTGTCCTTTGTTTATGATAATAGTACAATTTCTTTTCTTTTTCTCTGAAAATACTAATATTTATTCATATATTTCTTTTGTATGTCAAATAATGGGAAGCAAATATGGATATATCACAAAGCAAACTTGTATCAAAGTTCAATTGTAAGAATATTTGTTTAGTTGATTCATGTACGACACATACAATATTCAAAGAGAAGAAATATTTCTCTCATTTAAGTATGTGTAAGGCAGATGTTACTACAATTTCTGGTAGTAGTAAATTAATTGAAGGCTCTGGAAGAGCTACTATAACTCTGCCTAAGGGAACAATACTTATCATAGAGAATGCAATGTTCTCCTCCAAGTCCAAAAGGAACTTGTTGAGTTTTAAAGATATCCGCCGAAATGGATATCATATTGAGACAATAGATGAGAATAATCTTGAATATCTCATCATTAACAAGAATGTCTCCGGCCAAAAGAGGGTTATTGAGAAGTTCCCATCTTTATCTTGTGGCCTGTGTTGGACAAGAATTAGTGCAATTGAAGCACATTCTATTGTAAACCATAAGGTTACTGATTCCAATACTTTTGTACTTTGGCATGATCGATTGGGACACCCTGGATCAATTATGANACAACAAAGGTTGGGATTGAGTTCCCTGCATTTTTGAAACGTATACAAGGGGACATTTCTGGACCTATTCACCCCCTTAGTGGGTTGTTTAGATATTTTATGGTCTTAATAGATGCATCCTCTAGATGGTCTCATGTGTGTCTATTGTCATCTCGCAACGTCGCGTTTGCAAAATTAATGGCACAAATAATTCGATTACGGGCGCAATTTCCCGATAGTCCAATTAAGTCTTGATAATGCTGCTGAGTTTTCATCCCAAGCATTTAATGATTATTGCTTATCAATTGGGATAAAAGTGAAACATCCTGTAGCTCATGTTCACACTCAAAATGGCCTTTCTGAGTCTTTAATTTAAACGTCTTTAATTGATAGCACGACCGTTACTCATGAAAACGAGGCTGCCCACTTCTGTTTGGAGTCACTCCATTTTACATGCATCAATACTAGTTCGTCTCAGACCGACAAATTATCATAAATATTCCCCGTTGCAATTAGTTTTGGGGCATGAACCTAATATATCCCATTTAAATTTTTTTGGATGCGCAGTATATGTGCCTGTAGCACCGTCATATCGCACTAAAATGGGTCCCAAAAGAAGGTTAGGAATATATGTTGGGTTTGAATCGCCCTCTATCATTCGCTACCTCGAAACATTAACGGGAGATTTGTTCACTGTTCGATTTGCAGATTGTCGATTCGATGAGACACTTTTTCCAAAATTAGGGGGAGAAATTGGTGAAACCAAACGGGAAATTTTGTGGAAAAATCCATCATTATCTCATCTTGATCCACGTACCTATATTTGTGAAAAAGAGGTTCAAAAGATTATTCATTTTCAAAGAATAGGAAATCAAATTGCAGACGCATTTACGGATTTGAAAAGGATAACAAAATCACATATCCCTGTTGAAAATGTTCCAATCCGTATTGATGTCCCTATTCGACAATCTTCTAGTGTCATAGCTAATGAGACAAAAGCACGCCTAAAACGTGGCAAACCATTGGGTTCTAAGGATCGAATTCCTAGAAAAGGGAAAATAAATGATCAAAATGACACTACGAAAGAATCTCATGAAGAAATCCACGATTTAATACATTCTGAGATTCATGAAGGAACCACTGAGCCCGAGACTCAAGATAATAAGGAAGTATCAATAAATCCAATCTATATTGAGACAAATTTGAATCGAGTCGATATAGTGGTGGATTATGTCTTTGCATATAATGTTGCATCTAGCATTATGCAAGATAATGAGGATCTTGAACCTCAATTTGTTGGAGAATGTCGACAAAGACATGATTGGCAAAAATGGCAAGAAGCAATCCAATCAGAGTTGAATTCACTTGTGAAACGTGAAGTTTTTGGGCGTGTAGTCCAAACATCTAATGGTGTTAAGCCTGTTGGCTATAAATGGGTCTTTGTACGCAAGAGGAATGAGAAAAATGAGGTACAAAGATATAAGGCACGCCTTGTTGCACAAGGATTTTCACAAAGGCCTGGTGTCGATTATGAAGAGACATATTCACCCGTCATGGATGCTATAACGTTCCGTTATCTCATTAGTTTTGCTGTCCATGAAAAGCTTGACATGCATTTAATGGATGTGGTTACCGCCTACCTTTATGGCTCACTTGATAATGAGATATACATGAAAATTCCCGAGGGATTTAAAATGCCTAACACACATAATTCAAAGTCCCGGGAAATATTTTCAATCAAATTGCAAAGATCTTTGTATGGTCTAAAGCAATCAGGACGTATGTGGTATAATCGTCTTAGTGAGTACTTATTAAAGGAAGGTTATATAAATGATGCCATTTGTCCATGTGTTTTTATAAAGAAAAAAACATCGGGATTTGTTGTACTTGCCATATATGTTGATGACACAAAACTTATTGGAACTCCTATAGAACTCCAAAAGGCAATTGATTATTTAAAGAAAGAATTCGAGATGAAAGATCTCGGAAAGACAAAATTATGTCTTGGTTTGCAAATTGAACATTTGGAAAATGGGATTTTTGTGCATCAATCTACCTACATAGATAAGGTACTGAAACGGTTTTACATAGATGGAGCACATCCATTAAGTACTCCGATGGTTGTTCGATCACTTGATGTGAATAAGGATCCATTCCGACCTCGAGAAGAGAATGAAGAGCTACTTGGTCCTGAAGTACCATATCTTAATGCAATTGGTGCACTAATGTATCTTGCCAATACTACAAGGCCTGACATAACTTTTTCAGTTAATGTCTTAGCAAGATATAGCTCTGCTCCTACAAGGAGACATTGGAATGGAATCAAACACATATTGCGGTATCTAAAAGGAACTACCGACATGGGCTTATTTTATGGCAACAATTGCAGTCCTGATCTTGTTGGTTATGCTGATGCTGGGTATTTATCTGATCCACATAAGGCCCGATCTCAAACAGGTTATGTGTTTACATGTGGAGGCACTGCTATATCTTGGCGATCGACTAAGTCCATCTAATCATGTAGAGATAATTGCTATTCATGAATCAAGTCGAGAATGTGTGTGGTTGAGGTCTATAATACATCTTATTCGAGACAAGTGTGGTTTGAAGTGTGATAATCTACCCACGATTTTGTATGAAGACAATGCAGCATACATAGCACAATTGAAGGGAGGATTCATAAAATGAGATAAGACAAAACATATTTCACCAAAGTTATTTTTCACACATGATCTTCAAAGGAATGATGATATCAATGTGCAACAGATTAGTTCAATTGATAATATGGCTGATTTGTTCACAAAATCTCTACCAACGTCAACATTCAAGAAGCTAGTGTACAAGATCGGGATGCGAAGGCTCAAGGATGTGAATTGGTGCTCTCATCAGGGGGAGTTAATGCGCGTTGCACTCTTTTTCCCTTACAAAGTATTGTCCCACTGGGTTTTCCTTGCAAGGTTTTTAACGAGGCAACCAAAAAGCGCATTTCTAAACATTTGTACTCTTTTCCCTTTTCTAGAATTTTTTTTCCCATTGGGTTTTATTTTAGTTAAGGTTTCAACGAGGCACATTATTTGTTGAATAGACATTCAAGGGGGAGTGTTATAAATAGAACTCTATTTAGAGTGAATGTCTATCTTTTAGAGAGTTCTACTTTGTGGTTAAGTTATTTTTCCCCTATAAATAGAGTGGTCTTACCCCATTGTAAATCATCCCAAAATTCAATAAGAATTTCCTCTCTCTCTTTCTCTGCAATATTGTTCTTGTACTTTTATTGTTTCATAACAGGAACAATTTATTCATTTTTTAACAGTTTAAATTAAATAATGAGAAAAGACTAAAATAAATATAATAATCCAAAATAGTGTACAGAAGCTAAAACAACTAAAACATCTGATAAAACACCTAGACCCGGTGTCACAAGTTCACGAGCTACTAGAATAGTACAAATAAGGGTTTGAAATAACATGAAGCTGTCTGAAAGGAAAGTACACAGCTAAATAAAAAAGGGAAGGGGACTCCAGGAATTGCGGGCGCTGAGCAGTTGTACCTCAAATCTCCACGGGCTGTCCAATCCGAGCACGCTGATAACCGCCACTGGGACCGACTCCAAAATCTGCACAAGAAGTCCAGAGAGTAGTATGAGTATAACCGACCCCACGTACTCTGTAAGTGCCGAGCCTAACCTCAACGAAGTAGTGACGAGTTTAAGGCATTTCACTCACACTACAATCTCTACGCAATATATAATAAAGATAGAAAAGGGAATACAAAACAAAATAAGACAGCCAACTGAAAATAATAGCTACATCCACAAGAAATAAGCCAGTGACGTTCAGAATTACCAATCCTTAGAGTTTCAAATGAAAATACCGAAAACCAACATAGCTCAAGGAGATAGAAAGACATATGTTCTTGCGCCGCGCAATCCAAACCCACTGTACAACTCATAATCCTCCCTTATTTCATCGTAACAACATCATTAACAACAAATAATATATATATGTTGCCGAACGCAACCCGTTCCCACCATATAACAATATCAGTATCATATTTCACCCTTATTTCACCGTAACAATCCACCCTTTTTTCACCTGTTGCGGCGTGAAACCCGATCCCACCGTATTAGTACAAGTTCACCGTTATTCCACCATATCAATCCACCCTTATTTCATCTGTTGCAACGTGCAACCCGATCCCACCATATCAGTACAATTAATCACTGAGTACAATTAATTTAATAATTCAAATCAAAACAACCACCATAACTAATGAATATAAAATTGAAACAGTAAGGAAACCTTGTACCAACTTGAAAATTCACGTATGAAATACTACATGGCAAAACCAGTCAAGTAAATGACCATTTGAAGGTGCAAGTGCGTCAATTAAGGCAAATAGCAGCAAGTCATGAAAGCATGAAGAGGTCTAACATTTTTAAAAGGAGAAACAATGGTTAACAAGTAGCAATTAAAGCATGTAAGGTCTTAGGGCACATAAAATTTACAGGGAAGGAGATAATTAAAGAAAAGTGGAAAAATCGGGGAAACAAGTAATTCATCGGCATATAAGTACTCGTCACCTCGCATATACGCTGCAACACATGAAATTCACATAGCACATAGTTCAATGGTTCCTAATTCCATAAAGTCAAGGTTAAACTCAAAACTTACCTCACTCCGTAGTCAATTCAGAGCTCTACCAGGGCCTTTCCCCTAGAATCCGCCTCCAAACCACTCATATATAGCCACAATTGACTCAATAATATCAAATATTGAAGAATCAATTACAATGCATAAATTTAAAATTTCTAAACTTTCTCCCAAAAAAGTCAAAAATCGGCCCCAGGCCCACTTGGTCAAACCCGAGGCTCGGATCAAAATCTATTTATCCATTTACCCCCGATCCCGATTATGTAATTAGTTTCGGAATCCGACCTCAATTGGAGGTCTAAATCTCCAATTTGCAAAACCCCCCAGTTCTTCCTGAATCCTTAATTTCTACCATGGATGAACAAAGATTAGGCTAGAAATTAATATGTGATGTTAGAAATGGAAGAAAATGAGTCAAAGTGTACAAACCTATGAATTGATATTAAGTTTTCTCTTCAAAATCTCCCCTAGGCCGAGCTCTAATGGAAGGGTTATGGAAAATGGGAGAAATCCCGATTTTGAAATGTTTTAAGGTCTGGGCATCAGGCCTTCTTCGCGTTCGCGAAGGGCCTGCCGCGTTCGCGAAGTGCACCAGCCTAAATGACCTTCGCGTTCGTGAAGTGCACCAGCCTAAATGGCCTTCGCGTACGCAAGTCTTCCTACGCGTTCGCGAAAGCTGCTCCCCCTAACCTCCGTGTTTCGCGAGCCAATGCTCGCGTTCGCGTAGAAGAAACAGTGATCCTCCCTTCCCAGGTCCAAGCCTACACGTTCGCGGGAAGCTGGCCGCGTTCGCGAAGGGTAAGACCACCCATTGGTACGAGTTCACAATGAAGAAAATCTTAGCTGTCCCAAACTCCCCTTCGCGTTCGCGAGAGAAGCTTCGCGATCACGAAGCACATGATGCCAGAAACTAGCAGAAGCTAAAAAACCCGATTTTTTTCTAAGTTTAAACCATCCGTAGCCTATCCGAAACTCACTTGAGCCCTCAGGTGTCCAAACCAAATGAGTACACAAGTCCAAAAACCTCATACAAAATCGCTCGCACGATCAAAACACCATTATAACGCATAGAATTACAAATCAGACACCAAATCAAATAAAATTTTCAAGGAAACTTTAAAACTTTTATTTCAACAACGAACGTCCGAATCACATCAAACTAACTCCGTTTCTCACCAAATTTGACAGACATGTCATTCATATAATAATGGACCTATATCGGATTCCGGAACCAAAAATATGGATCAAATATCAACAAAGTCAAATATTGGTCAATTCTTTAAAATCATTAAATCTTTAAACTTTCAATCTTCGACAAAAATCAATAACTCGAGCTAGGGACCTCCGAATTTGATTCAGAACATACGCTCAGGTCTCAAATCACGAGATGGACCCACTAGGACCGTCAAAACACAGATCAGGGGCTGTTTTCTCAAAACGTTGATCGAAGTCAACTCAAATGAATTTTTAAGGCAAAATTTCATATTTTATCAGTTTTTAACATAAAAGCCTTCTGAAAAAATACTCGGACAGCACACGCAAATCAAGAAAGGTTTAAAGAAGATATTGGAGGCTTCAAAACACAGAATCAGGTTCTAAAACTCTAGATGACCTATCGGGTTATCACATTATCCACCTCTAAAACAATCGTTCGTCCTTGAACATACATAGAAAAGTACCTGGGCTGGTGAAAAGGTATGGATATCTACTCTGCATGTCCGACTCGGACTCCCAAGTAGCTGCCTCGACCAGATGGCCTCTCCACTACACTCGAACTGAAGGATAACTCTTTGACCTTAACTGTCGAACCTGCCAGGCTAGAATAGCCACCAGCTCCTCCTCATAATTCAAATCCTTGTCCAACTGGACTAAGCTGAAATCTAATACATGGGATGGATCACCGTGATACTTCTGAAGCAATGACACATGGAACACTGAATGAACTGCTGATAAACTAGGTGGCAATGCAAGCTGTAAACCACTTCACCCACTCTCTCCAGAATCTCAAAGGGTCCGATGTACGTAAGGATCAACCTGCCCTTCTTTACGAACCTTATCACACCCTTCATGGGTGAAACCCAAAGAAATACTCTCTCTCCGACCATGAATGCAACATGACGAACTTGACGGTCGGTATAACTCTTCTGCCTGGACTGAGCTGTGTGAAGCCGGTCCTGAATAATCTTAACCTTATCCAAGGCATCTTGTACCAAATCTGTACCCAACAACCGAGCCTCCCCCGGCTCAAACCATCCAACTGGCGATAGACACTGCCTCCCGTATAATGTCTCATAGGGAGCCATGTTAATGCTCGACTAGTAGCTGTTATTGTAGGCAAACTCCGTGAATGGAAAGCACTGATCCCACGAACCTCCGAAATCTATAACACAAGCGCATATCATATCCTCTAATATCTGAATAGTGCGCTCTGACTGTCCGTCCGTCTGAATATGAAATGCTATTCTCAACTCAACACACATGCCTAACTCACGCTGTATTGCTCTCCTAAAGTGCGAGGTGAACTGTGTACCTCGATCAGAAATGATAGACACAGGCACACCATGAAGACGGACGATCTCGCGGATGTAAATCTCAGCCAACCGCTCTAAAGAATAGGTAACTGCCACATGAATGAAATGTTCCGGCTTGGTCAGCCTATCCACAATGACCCATACTACATCAAACTTCCTCTGAGTGTGTGGGAGTCCAAAAACAAAATCCATAGTGATACGTGATGAGTGGCTAGAATTCGTGATTTTAAGCATTATATCCCTCGCATTTTATGAGCTTTAATGATAAAATACACGTCGTATGTGCCTAATAGGGTTTATTTTATGTGTAGGTGAATTGGAAATGGAAACGGGGCTAAACGGATGCAAATACGTCGAAGAATACGCGAGAGGGGACACCCGGACGATAGCCGGGCACCAAGCCAAACAGCCTGGGGCAGCCTGGCGTTACCCAGGCGTTAGACCCATAACGCCTGGGGGGTCCAGGCGTTACCCAGGCCTTAGGGCTGTAACGCCCGGGCCTGCCTGGCCTTACCCAGGCTTTAGGGCTGAAACGCTAGGGTCCCGGAACGACCAGAAATTGAGTTTTGACGGGTTTTAAGTGTTTCCAAGTTAGAATAG
>ML365879.1:0-20690 GCA_005239505.1 Nicotiana paniculata
AATTGCCATAAAATTTAACTTGATCATTTCGAAGCATTGGTTATGGTTACTTGGGTCGTATTTTATGTCCCGAACAAGTATCATGCTATCCGGTACCGGCACCGTACCAAGGCGTCCGGCCCGTACCATGGATGGCGATAATATAGGCAAGACTGGCGGAATTCCAGTTTAATTGCCATAAAATGCCAAAAAATGTAACTTGATCATTTCGAAGCATTGGTTATCGTTCCTTGTATTGTATTCGATTTCCCAGAAAAATATCATGTGATCCAGTACCGGCTCTGTACCAAGGCGTCCGGCCTGGATCATGGCAGGCGATAATAGAGGCACGACTGACGGAATTCCAGTTTAA
Source organism: Nicotiana paniculata (assembly GCA_005239505.1). Lineage (NCBI taxonomy): Eukaryota > Viridiplantae > Streptophyta > Magnoliopsida > Solanales > Solanaceae > Nicotiana > Nicotiana paniculata. The sequence goes on from ML365879.1 coordinate 353, forward strand.
TTGCCATAAAATGCCAAAAAATGTAACTTGATCATTTCGAAGCGCTGGTTATGGTTCCTTGGGTTTTATTTGATGTCCTGGAGAAATATCATGCGATCCGGTACCGACTTCGTACCTAGGCGTCCGGCCTGCACCATGGCAGGCGATATTACAGACACGACTAGCGGAATTCCAGTTTAATTGCCATAAAATGCCAAAAAATGTAACTTGATCACTTCGAAGAGTTGGTTATGGTTACTTGGGTCGTATTTGATGTCCTGGACAAATATCATGCGTTCCGGTATCGGCTCCATACCAAGGTGTCCGGCTTGGACCATGGATGGGGATATTACAGGCACGACTGGCCGAATTCCAGTTTAATTGCCATAAAATGTAACTTGATCATTTTGAAGCATTGGTTATGGGTCCTTGGGTCATATTTGATGTCCCAGACAAATATCATGTGATCCGGTACCAGCTCTGTACCAAGGAGTCCGGCCTGGACCATGGCAGGCGATATAACAAGCACGACTAGCCGAATTCCAGTTTAATTGCCATAAAATGCCAAAAAATGTAACTTGATCATTTCGAAGAGTTTTTTATGGTTTCTTGGGTCGTATTTGATGTCCCAGACCGATATCATGCGATCCGGTACCGGCTCTATACCAAGGTGTCCAGCCTGGACCATAGATGGTGATAATACAGGCACGACTGGCGGAATTCTACTTTAATTTCCATAAAGTGTAACTTGATAATTTTGAAGCTTTGGTTATGGTTCCTTGGGTCATATTTGATGTCCCGAACAAATACCTTGCGATCTGGTATCGGCTCCGTACCAAGTCGTCCGGCCTGGACCCTGGCAGGCAATAATACAGGCACGACTAGAAAAATTCCAATTTAATGTCCATAAAATACCAAAACATGTAACTTGATCATTTGGAAGAATTGGTTATGTTTCCTTGGGTCGTATTTGATGTCCGGACAAATATCATGCGATCCGGAACCGGCTCCGTACCAAGGCGTCCGGCCTAGACCATGGCAGGCGATAATACAGGCACGACTGGCAGAATTCCAGTTTAATTGCCGTAAAATTCCAAAAAATTTAACATGATCATTTCGAAGCGTTGGTTATGGTTCCTTGGGTCGTATTTGATGTCCCGGAGAAATATCATGTGATCCGGTACTGGCTCCATACCAAGGCGTCCGGCCTGGACTATGGTAGGCGATAATACAGGCACGGCTGGCGGACTTCCAATTTAATTGCAATAAAATTCCAAAAAATGTAACTTCATCATTTCAAAGCGTTGGTTATGAATCCTTGGATTTTATTTGATGTTGCGGACAAATATCATGCGATTTGGTACTGGCTACGTACTAGGGCGTCCGGTCTGGATCATGGAAGGCGATAATGCAGGCAGGACTTGGCGGAATTCTAGTTTAATTGCCATAAAATGCCAAAAAATCCTATCGAAGTGTTGGTTATGGTTTCTTGGGTTGTATTTGATGTCCCGGCCAAATATCATGCGATCCAGTACCGGATCCGTACCAAGGCGTCCGGACTGGACCATGGCAGGTGATAATACATGCACGACTGGCGGAATTCCAGTTTAATTGCTATAAAATTTCAAAAAAATGTAAATTAATCATTTCGAAGCGGTGGTTATGGTTCCTTGTGTCATATTTGATGTCTCGGACAAATATCATGAGATTTGGTACCGGCTCCGTACCAAGGATCCGACCTGGACCATGACAGGCGATAATACAGGCATGACTAGTGGATTTCAAGTGTAATCGCCAAAAAATGCCAAAAAATGTAACTTGATCATTTCGAAGTTTTGGTTATGGTTCCTTGGGTCATATTTAATATCACGGACAATGACGTGCGACCCGGTACTGGCTCCATACCAAGGCGTCCGGCCTGGACCATGGCAGGCGATAATACAGGCACGACTGTCGGAATTCCAAGTTAATTGCCATGAAATGCCAAAAAAATGTAACTTGATCATTTCAGAGCATTGCTTATGGTTCTGTGGGTCGTATTTGATGTCCTGGAGAAATATCATGTGATCCAGTACCGGCTGCCTGAACCATGGAAGGTGATAACAGAGGCACGACTGACGGAATTTTAGTTTAACTGCCATAAAATGCAAAAAAATGTAACTTGATCATTTCGAAGCGTTAGTTATGGTTCCTTGGGTCGTATTTGATGTCCACGACAAATATCATGCAATCCGGTACCGTCTCCGTACCAAGGCGTCTCGCCTGGACCATGGAAGGCGCTAATACAAGCACGACTGGCAGAATTCCAGTTTAATTGCCATAAAATGCCAAAAAATGCAACTTGATCATTCCGAAGCGTTGGTTATGGTTCCTTTGGTCATATTTCATATCACGGAAAATGTCATGTGACCCGGTACCGGATCCGTACCAAGGCGTCCGGCGTGTACCATGACACGCGATAATACATGCACGACTGTCGGAATTCCAGTTTAATTGCCATAAAATGCCAAAAATATGTAACTTGATCATTTCAGAGCGCTAGTTATGGTTCCGTGGGTCGTATTTGATGTCCTGGAAAGTTATCATGCGATTCGGTACCATCTTTGTACCAAGGCGTCCGGCCTAGACCATGGCAGGCGATAATAGAGGCACGACTGGCAGAATTCCAGTTTAATTGCCATAAAATGCCAAAAAATGTAACTTGATCATTTCAAAGCGTTGGTTATGGTTCCTTGGGTCATATTTAATGTCCCGGACAAATATCATGCGACTCGATACCGGCTCCATACCAAGGCGTCCGGCTTGGACCATAGTAGGCAATAATACAGGCACGACTGGCAGAATTCCACTATAATTGCCGTAAAATGCCAAAAAAGTAACTTGAGCATTTCGAAGCATTGGTTATGGTTCTTTGGGTCATATTTAATATCCCGGATAATATCATGCGACTCGGTACCGGCTCCGTACCAAGGCGTCTGGCCTGTACCATGGCACGCGAGTATAAAAGGCACGACTATCGAAATTCCAGTTTAATTTCCATAAAATGCCAAAAATATGTAACTTGATCATTTCAGAGTGTTGGTTATGGTTCCGTGGGTCGTATTTGATTTCCTCGAGAAATATCATGCGATCCGGTACCGGCTACGTACCACGGCGTCCGGCCTGGACCATGGCAGGCGATAATACAGGCACGACTGGCGGAATTCCAGTTTAATTGCCATAAAATGCCAAAACATGTAATTTGATCATTTCGAAGAGTTGGTTATGGTTCCTTGGGTCGTATTTAATGTAATGGAGAAATATCATGCGATTCGATACAGGCTCCGTACCAAGGCGTCCGGCCTGGACCATGGCAGACGATAATACAGGCACGATTGGCGGAATTGCAGTTTAATTGCCATAAAATGCCAAAACATGTAAGCTGGTCATTTCGAAGCGTTGGTTATGGTTCCTTGGCTCGTATTTCATGTCCCGGACAAATATCATGATATCCGGTACCGGCTCCATACCAAGGCGTCCGGCCTGGACCATGGCAGGCGATAATACAGGCACGACTGGCNCATGCAATCCGGTACCGTCTCCGTACCAAGGCGTCCGGCCTGGACCATGGAAGGCGCTAATACAAGCACGACTGGCGGAATTCCAGTTTAATTGACATAAAACGCCAAAAAATGTAACTTGATCATTCCGAAGCGTTGGTTATGGTTCCTTGGGTCATATTTCATATCCCGGAAAAATTCATATGACCCGGTACCGGCTCCGTACCAAGGCTTCCGGCCTGTACCATGGCAGGCGATAATACATGCACGATTGTCGGAATTCCAGTTTAATTGCCATAAAATGCCAAAACTATGTAACTTGATCATATCAGAGCGTTAGTTATGGTTCCATGGGTCGTATTTGATGTCCTGGAAAAATATCATGCGATCCGGTACCAGGTCTGTACCAAGGCGTCCGGCCTGGACCATGGCAAGCGATAATAGAGGCAGGACTGACGGAATTCCATTTTAATTGCCATAAAATGCCAAAAAATATAACTTGATCATTTCGAAGCATTGGTTATGATTCCTTGGGTCGTATTTGATGTCCAGGACAAATATCATGTGATCCGGTACCAGCTCCGTACCAAGGCGTCCGGCCTGGACCATGGCAGGCGCTAATACAGGCACGACTGGCGGAATTCCAGTTTAATTGCCATAAAATGCCAAAAAATGTAACTTGATCATTTCGAAGCGTATGTTATGGTTCCTTGGTTTATATTTAATGTCCCGGACATATATCATGCGACCCGGTACCGGCTCCCAAGGCGTCTGACCTCGACCATAGCAGGCGATAATACAGGCACGATTGGCAGAATTCCACTATAATTGTCGTAAAATGCCAAAAAATATAACTTGATCATTTCGAAGCGTTGTTTATGGTTCCTTGGGTCATATTTCATATCCTGGAAAATATCATATGACCCGGTACCGGCTCCGTATCAAGGCGTCCGGCCTGTACCATGGCACGCGATAATAAAAGGCACGACTATCGGAATTCCAGTTTCATTTCCATAAAATGCCAAAAATAAGTAACTTGATCATTTCAGAGCATTGGTTATGGTTCCGTGGGTCGTATTTGATGTCCTGGAGAAATATCATGCGATCCGGTACCGGCTACGTACCACGGCGTCCGTCCTGGACCATGGCAGGCGATAATATAGGCACGACTGGCGAAATTCCAGTTTAATTGCCATATAATGCCAAAAGATGTACTTTGATCATTTCGAAGTGTTGGTTATGGTTCCTTGGGTCGTATTTGATGTCCTGGAGAAATATCATGCGATCCGGTACCGGCTACGTACCACGGCGTCCGTCCTGGACCATGGCAGGCGATAATACAGGCACGACTGGCGGAATTGCAAGTTAATTTCAATAAAATGCCAAAAAATGTAACCTGGTCATTTCGAAGCGTTGGTTATGGTTCCTTGGCTCGTATTTGATTTCCCAGACGAATATCATGATATCCGATACCGGCTCCATACCAAGGCGTCCGTCCTGGACCATGGCAGGCGATAATACAGGCACGACTGGCGGAATTCTAGTTTAATTGCCATATAATGCAAAAAATTGTAACTTGATCATTTCGAAGCGTTGGGTATGGTTCCTTGGGTCGTATTTGATGTCCCGGAGAAATATCATGTGATTCGGTACCGTCTCCGTACCAAGGCATCCAACCTGGACTATGGCAGGCAATAATACAGGTACGGCTGGCGGACTTCTAGTTTAATTGCTATAAAATTCCAATAAATGTAACTTGATCATTTTGAAGCATTAGTTATGAATCCTTGGGTTGTATTTCATATCCCGGAAAAATATCATGCGATTCGGTACCGGCTACGTACCAAGGCGTCCGGCCTGGACCATAGAAGGGGGTAACGCAGGCACGACTTGGCGGAATTCTAGTTTAATTTCCATAAAATGCGAAAAAATGTAACTTGATCCTTTCGAAGAGTTGGTTATGGTTTGTTGGGTTGTATTTGATGTCCCGGAAAAATTTTATGCAATCCGGTACTAGATCCATACCAAGGCGTCCGGCCTGGACCATGGATGGCGATAATACAGGCACGACTGTGTGAATTCCTGTTTAATTTCCATAAAATGCCAAAAAATGTAACTTAATCATTTCGTAGCATTGGTTATGGTTCCTTGGGTCATATTTGATATCCCGGATAAATATCATGTGATTCGGTATTGGCTCCGTACCAAGGCGTCCGTTTGGACCAAGGCAGACGATATTACATGCACGACTGGCGGAATTCCAGTTTAATTGCCAAATAATGTAACTTGACCATTTCGAAGCGTTGGTTATTGTTCCTTGGGTCGTATTTGATGTCCCGGAGAAATATCATGCGATCCGGTACCGGATCCGTACCAAGGCGTCCGGCCTGGACCATGGCAGGCGATAATACAGGCACGGCTGGCGGAATTCCAATTTAATTTCCATAAAATACCAAAAAATGTAACTTGATCATTTCGAAGTGTTGTTTAAGAATCCTTGGTTTGTATTTGATGTCCTGGAAAAATATCATGCGATTCGGTACTGGCTAGATACCAAGGCGTCCGGCCTGGACCGTGGAAGGCGATAATGCAGGCACGACTTGGCAGAATTCTAGTTTAATTGCCATAAAATGCCAAAAAATGTAACTTGATCCTTTTGAAGCGTTGGTTATGGTTTCTTACCAAGGCGTCCGACCTGGACCATGGATGGCGATAACACAGGCACGACTGGCTGAATTCCAGTTTAATTGCCATCAAATGCCAAAAATGTAACTTGGTCATTTTTTAGCGTTGGTTATGGTTCATTGGGTCATATTTGATGTCCCAGAGAAGTATCATGCGATTCGGTACCGGCTCCGTACCAAGGCGTCCGTCCTGGACCATGGCAGGCGATAATAAAGGCACGACTTGGGGAATAACAACTTAATTGCCATAAAATGCCAAAATATGTAACTTGATCATTTCGAAGAGTTGGTTATGGTTTCTTGGGTTGTATTTGATGTCTCGGACAAATATCATGCGGTCCTGTACCGGCTCCGAACCAAGGCATCTGGCCTGGACCCTGGCAGGCGATAATACAAGCACGACTGGCATTTTATGGCAATTAAATTGGAATTCCACCAGTCGTGCCTTTATTATCGCCTGCCGTGGTCCAGGCCGGACGCCTTGGTACGGAGCTGTTACCGGATCGCATGATATTTGTCCGGGACATCAAATATGACCCAAGGAACCATAACCAACACTACGAAATGATCAAGTTACATTTTTTGGCATTTTATGGCAATTAAACTGGAATTCCGCCAGTCGTGCATGTATTATCGCCTACCATGGTCCAGGGCGAACGACTTGGTACAAAGACAGTACCGGATTGCATGATATTTGACCGGGACATCAAATATGACCCAAGGAACCGTAACCAACGCTTTGAAATGTTCAAGTTATATTTTTGGAATTTTATGGCAATTAAACTGGAATTCCCCCAGTCGTGCCTGTATTATAGCCTGCCATGGTTTAGGCCAGACGCCTTGGTACGGAGCCGGTACCGGATAACATGTCTGGGACATCAAATACGACCCAAGTAACCATAACTAACGCTTCAAAATTATCAAGTTACATTTTTTGGCATTTTACGGCAATTAAACTGGAATTCCGCCAGTCGTGCCTGTATTATCCCCAGCCATGGTCCAGGCCGAACGCCTTAGTATGGAGCCGGTACCGGATCGCATGATATTTCTCCGGGATATCAAATACGACCTAACGAACGATTGGGTCATATTTGACGTCCCGGACAAATATCATGTGATCCGGTATCGGCTCCGTACCAAGGCGTCCGGCCTGGACCATGGCAGGCGATAATACAGGCATGACTGGCGGAATTCCATTTTAATTGCCATAAAATGCCAAAAAATGTAACTTGATCATTTTGAAGCGTTGGTTATGGTTTCTTGGGTCATATTTGATGTCCGGGTCAAATATCATATGATCAGGTACAGGCTTGGTACCAAGGCGTCCGACATGGACCACGGCAGGCGATAATACAGGCATGACTGGCGGAATTCCATTTTAATTGCCATAAAATGCCAAAAAATGTAACTTGATAATTTCGAAGCACTCGTTATGGTTCCTTGGGTCGTATTTGATGTCTCGGACAAATATCATGTGATCCGGTACCGGTTCCGTACCAAGACGTCCAGCCTGGACCATGGCAGGCGATAATATAGGCACGACTGGCGGAATTTCGGTTTAATTACTATAAAATGCCAAAAAATGTAAATTGATCATTTCGAAGCATTGGTTATGGTTCCTTGGGTCGTATTTCATGTCCCGGAAAAATATCATGCGATCCCGTAGCGGCTCCATACCAAGGCGTCCGACCTGGACCATGGCAGGCGATAATACAAGCACGACCGACGGAATTCAATTTTAATATCCATAAAATTCCAAAAAATGTAACTTGATCATTTCGAAGCGTTGGTTATGGTTCCTTGGTCGTATTTGATATCCCAGATAAATATCACTCTATCCGGTACCGGCTCCGCACCAAGGCATCCGGCCTGGACCAAGGCAGGCGTACATGCACGACTGGCGGAATTCCAGTTTCATTATCATAAAATGCCAAAAAATGTAACTTGATAATTTCAAAGCGTTGGTTATGTTTCCTAAGGTCGTATTTGATGTCCCGAACAAATATCATGCGTTCTGGTACCGGCTTCGTACCAAGGCGTCTTGCATGGACCATTGAAGGCTATAATACAGGCACGACTGGCAGAATTCCATTTTAATTGCCATAAAATGCCAAGAAATTTAACTTGATCATTTCGAAGCATTGGTTATGGTTCCTTGGGTCGTATTTGATGTCCCAGACAAATATCATGCGATCCGGTACCGTCACCGTACAAAGGCGTCCGGCCTGAACCATGGCAGGCAATAATACACGCACGACTGGCAAAATTCCAATTTAATTGCCATAAAATACCAAAAAATGTAACTTGAGCATTTCGAAGCGTTGGTTGTGGTTCCTTGGGTTGTATTTGATGTCCCAAACAAATATCATACGATCCGGTACTCGCTCTGTACTGAGGCGTCTTATTTGGACCATGTTAGGCGATAATACAGGCACGACTAGCGGAATTCCTGTTTAATTGCCATAAAATGCCATAAATGTAACTTTATCATTTCTAAGAGTTGTTTGTGGTTCCTTGGGTCGTATTTGATGTCCTGTACAAATATCATGTAATCCGGTACCGGTACCGGTACCGGCTCCGTAACACGGAGTCCGGCTTGGACCATGGCAGGCGATAATACATGCACGACTGGCGGAATTCCAGTTTAATTGCCAAAAAATGTAACCTTATCATTTCGAAGCACTATTTATGGTTCCTTGGGTCGTATTTTATGTCTGGGACAAATGTGATGCGATCCGGTACCGGCTCGGTACCAAGACGTCCAGCCTGGACCTTGGCAGGTGATAATACATGCACGACTGGCGGAATTCCAGTTTAATTTCCATAAAATGCCAAAAAATGTAACTTGATCATTTCGAAGCGTGTGTTATGGTTCCTTGGGTCATATTTAATGTCCCGAACAAATATCATGCGATCCGGTACCGACTCCGTACCAAGGCGTCTGGCCTGGATCATGGCAGGCGATAATAAAGGCACGACTGGCAGAATTCCAGTTTAATTGCCATAAAATGCCAAAAATTTAACTTGATCATTTCGAAGAGTTGGTTGTTGTTCCTTGGGTCATATTTGATGTCCCGTACAAATATCATGTGATCCAGTACCGGCTCCGTACCAAGGAGTCCGGCCTGGACCATGGCAGGCGATAATACAGGCACGGCTGGCATAATTCCAGTTTAATTGCCACAAAATGCAAAAAAATGTAACTTGATCATTTCGAAGCACAAGTTATGGTTCTTTGGGTCTTATTTGATTTGTCGAACAAATATCATGTGATCCGATACCGGCTTCATACCAAGACGTCCAGCCTGGACCATGGCTGGCGATAATACATGCACGACTGGTGGAATTTCGGTTTAATTACTGTAAAATGCCAAAAAATGTAACTTCATCATTTCGAAGCGTTGCTTATGGTTCCTTGGGTCGTATTTGATGTCCCGAAAAAATATCATGAGATCTGGTACCGGCTCCGTACCAAGGCGTCTGGCCTGAACCATGGTAGGCAATAATACATGCACGACTGGCGAAATTCCAGTTTAATTACCATAAAATGCCAAAAAATTTAAGTTGATCATTTCGAAGGGTGGGTTATTGTTCCTTGAGTTGTATTTGCTTTCCCGGTCAAATACCTTGTGATCCGGAATCGGCTCCGTACCAAGTCGTCCGACCTGTACCATGGCAGGCGATAACACAAGTACGACCGACGGAATTCCAGTTTAATATCCATAAAATGTAACTTGATCCTTTCGAAGCGTTGGTTATCTTTCCTTGGGTCGTATTTGATGTCCTGGATAAATATCATTCTATCCGATACCAGCTCCGTACCAAGGCGTCCGGCCTGGACCATGGCAGGCGTTAATACAGGCACGACTGGCGGAATTACAGTTTCATTGTCATAAAATAACAAAAAAATGTAACTTGATCATTTCGAAAAGTTGGTTATGGTTCCTAAGGTTGTATTTGATGTCCCGGAGAAATATCATGTGTTTCGGTACCGGCTCCGTAACAAGGCGTCCGGCATGGACCATGGCAGGCGATAATACAGGCACCATTTGCGGAATTCCAGTTTAATTGCCATAAAATGCCAAAAAATGTAACTTGATCATTTCGAAGCACGGGTTATGGTTCCTTAGGTCGTATTTGATGTCTCGGACAAATATCATGCGATCTGATACTGGCTCCGTACCTAGACGTCCAGCCTGGACCATAGCAGGCGATAATACAGGCACAACAGGCGGAATTTCAGTTTAATTACTATAAAATGCCAAAAAATGTAACTTGATCATTTTGAAGCATTCGTTATGGTTACTTGGGTCGTATTTGATGTCCCAAAAAAAATTTCATGCGATCCGGTATCGGCTTCGTACCAAGGCGTCCGGTCTGAACCATGGTAGGTGATAATATAGGCACGACTGGCAGAATTCCAGTTTAATTGCCATAAATGCCAAAAAATGTAACTTGGTCATTTCGAAGCGTTGGTTGTTGTTCCTTGGATTGTATTTTATGTCCCGTAAATATAAATTGTGATCCGGTTCTGGCTCCTTACCAAGGTGTACGACCTGGACCATGGCAGACGATAATACAAGCACGACCGGCAGAATTCCAGTTTAATATCCATAAAATGCCAAAAACTGTAACTTGATCATTTCGAAGCATTGGTTATGGTTCCATGGGTCGTATTTGATGTCCCGGATAAATATCATTCTATCCAATACCGGCTCCGTACCAAGGCGTCCGGCCTGGACCATGGAAGGCGTTAATACAGGCACGACTGGTGGAATTCCAGTTTCATTGTCATAAAATGCCAAAAAATGTAACTTAAGCATTTAGAAGTGTTTGTTATGGTTCCTAAGGTCGTATTTGATGTCCCGGAGAAATTTCATGTGTTCCAGTACCGGCTCCGTACCAAGGCGTCTGACATGGACCACGGCAGGCGATAATACATGCACGACTGGCGGAATTCCATTTTAATTGCCATAAAATGCCAAAAAATGTAACTTGATCATTTCGAAGAACTGGTTATGGTTCCTTGGGTCGTATTTGATGTCCTGTAAAAAAATATCATGCGATCCTGTACCGGCTCAGTAAAAAGGCGTCCGGCCTGGACCATGGCAGGCGATAATAAAGGCATGACTGGCAGAATTCCAGTTTAATTGTCATAAAATTCCAAAAAATGTTACTTGATCATTTCGAAGCGCTATTTATGGTTCCTTGGGTCACATTTGATGTCCAGGACAAATATCATGCGATCCGGTACTGGCTCTGTACCAAGGCGTCCGACCTGGACCATGGCAGGCGATAATACAGGCACGACTGGAGGAATTCCAGTTAAATTGCCATAAAATGCCAAAAAATGTAACTTGATCATTTCAAAGCATTGGTTATGGTTCCTTGGGTCGTATTTGATGTCCCGGACGAATATCATGTGATCCGGTACCGGCTCTGTACCAAGGCGTCCGACCTGGACCATGGCGGGCGATAATACAGGCACGACTGGAGGAATTCCAGTTTAATTGCCATAAAATTCCAAAAAATATAACTTGATCATTCCGAAGCATTGGTTATGGTTCCTTGGGTCGTATTTGATGTTCCGGACAAATATCATGCGATCTGGTACTGGATCTGTACCAAGGCGTCGGCATGATACATGGCAGGCAATAATACAGGCACGACTAGCAAAATTCCAGATTAATATCCATAAAATGCCAAAAAATGTAACTTGATCATTTCCAAGCGTTGGTTATAGTTCCATGGGTCGTATTTGTTGTCCCGGATAAATATCATTCTATCCGGTACCGGCTCCGCACCAAGGCATCGGATCTGGACCATGGTAGGCGTTAATACAGGCACGAGTGGCGGAATTCCAGTTTCATTGTCATAAAATGCCAAAAAATATAGCTTGATCATTTCGAAGCGTTGGTAATGGTTCCTAAGGTCGTATTTGATATCCCAGAGAAATATCGTGTGTTACAGTACCGGCTCCGTACCAAGGCATCTAGCATGGACTATGTCAGGCGATAATACAGGCAAGACTGGCAGAATTCCAGTTTAATTGCCATAAAATACCAAAAAACATAACTTGATCATTTCAAAGCGTTGGTTATGGTTTGTATTTGATGTCCTGGACAAATATCATGCGATCCGGTACTGGCTCCGTACCAAGGCTTCCGGTCTGGACCATGGCAGGCGATAATACAGGCACGACTGGCGAAATTCCAGTTTAATTGCCATAAAATACCAAAAAACATAACTTGATCATTTCAAAGCGTTGGTTATGGTTTGTATTTGATGTCCTGGACAAATATCATGCGATCCGGTACTGGCTCCGTACCAAGGCTTCCGGTCTGGACCATGGCAGGCGATAATACAGGCACGACTGGCGAAATTCTAGTTTAATTGCCATAAAATGCAAAAAAAATGTAACTTAATCATTTCGAAGCATTGGTTGTGGTTCCTTGGGTCGTATTTGATGTCCCGTACAAATATCATGTGATCCGTTACGTCTCCGTACCACAGAGTCCGGACTGGACCATGGTAGGCGATAATACAGGCACGACTGGCGGAATTCCAGTTTAATTGCCATAAAATGCTAAAAAATGTAACTTGATCATTTCGAAGCACTGGTTATGGTTCCTTGGGTCGTATTTGATGTCATGTAAAAAGGTATCATACGATCCGGTAGCGACTCAGTACAAAGGCATCCGGCCTGGACCATGGCAGGCGATAATACATGCATGGTTGGCAGAATTCCAGTTTAATTGCCATAAAATACCAAAAAATGTAACTTGATCATTTCAAAGAATTGGTTATGGTTCCTTGGGTCGTATTTTATGTCCCGGAAAATATATCATGCGACCTGGTACTGGCTCCGTACCAAGGCATCGGCCTGCACCATGGCAGGCAATAATACAGGCACGACTGGCTAAATTCCAGTTTAATTTCCATAAAATACCAAAAATCTAACTTGATCATTTCAAAGCGTTGGTTATGGTTCCTTGGGTCGTATTTGATGTCCCGGAAAAATATCATGCGATCCGGTACCGGCTCCAAACCAAGGAGTCTGGCCTGGACCATGGCAGGCGATACTACAGGCACGACTAGCGAAATTCCAGTTTAATTGCCATAAAATGCCAAAAAATGTAACTTGATCATTTCAAAGCACTGGTTATGGTTCTTTTGGTCGTATTTTCTTTCCCGGACAAATATCATGCTATCTGTTACCGGCTCCGTACCAAGGCGTCTGGCCTGGACCATGGAAGGCGATAATAAAGGCACGACAAGCGGAATTCCAGTTTAATTTCCATAAAATGCAAAAAATGTAACTTGATCATTTCAAAGAGTTGGTTGTGGTTTCTTGGGTTGTATTTGATGTCCCGGACAAATACGATGTGATTAGTACCGGCTCCATACCATGGCCTCCGATCTGGACCATGGCAGGCGATAATACAGGCACGACAGGCGGAATTCTAGTTTAATTGCCATAAAATGCCAAAAAATGTAACTTGATCATTTCGAAGCGTTGGTTGTGGTTCCTTGGTTCGTATTTGATGTCCTGTAAAAAAATATCATGCGATCCTGTACCGGCTCAGTACAAAGTCGTCCGTCCTGGACCATGGCAGGCGATAATAAAGGCATGACTTGCAGAATTCCAGTTTAATTGTCATAAAATGCCAAAAAATGTAACTTGATCATTTCGAAGCACTATTTATGGTTCCTTGGGTCACATTTGATGTCCAGGACAAATATCATGCGATCCGGTACCGGCTCTGTACCAAGGCGTCCGACCTGGACCATGGCAGGCGATAATACAGGCACGACTGCAGGAATTCCTGTTAAATTGCCATAAAATGCCAAAAAATGTAACTTGATCATTTCAAAGCATTGATTGTGGTTCCTTGGGTCGTATTTGATGTCCCGGAAAAATATCATGCGATCAGGTACCGGCTCTGTACCAAGGCGTCCGACCTGGAGCTTGGCAGGCGATAATACAGGCACAACTGGAGGAATTCCAGTTTAATTGCCATAAAATTCCAAAAAATGTAACTTGATCATTCCGAAGCATTGGTTATGGTTCCTTGGGTCGTATTTGATGTCCCGGACAAATATCATGTGATCTGGTACTGGATCCATACCAATGCGTCGGCCTGAACCATGGCAGGCAATAATACATGCACGACTGGCAAAATTCCAGATTAATTGCCATAAAATACCAAAAAATGTAACTTGATCATTTCGAAGCGTTGATTATGGTTCCTTGGGTTGTATTTTCTCTCCCAAAAAAATATCATGCGATCCGGTACCGTCTTCGTACCAAGGCGTCTTGCCTGGACCATGGAAGGCGATAATACAAGCACGACTGGCGGAATTCCAATTTAATTGCCATAAAATGCCACGAAATGTGACTTGATCATTTTGAAGCGTTGGTTATGGTTCCTTGGGTCGTATTTGATGCACCGGAGAAATTTCATGCGATCCGGTACCGGCTCCGTACATAGTTGTTCGGCCTGGACCTTGGCAGGCGATAATACTTACACGTCTAGGGGAATTCCAGTTTAATTGCCATAAAATGCCAAAAAATGTAACTTCATCATTTTGAAGCGTGTGTTGTGGTTCCTTGGATCGTATTTGATGTCCCAGACAAATATCATGCTATCCGGTATCGGCTCCGTACCAAGGCGTCCGGCCTGGACCATGGCAGGCGATAATAAACGCACAACTGGCAGAATTCCAGTTTAATTGCCATAAAGTGCCAAAAAATCTAACTTGATCATTTCGAAGTGTTGGTTGTGGTTCCTTGGGTCGTATTTCATGTCCCGGTCAAATATCATATGATCCGGTACTGGCTCCATACCAAGGCATCCGATCTTGACCATGGCAGGCGATAATATAGGCACGGTTGGTAGAATTCCAGTTTAATTGCCAAAAAATGTCAAAAAATGAAAATTGATCATTTCGAAGCGTTGGTTATGGTTCCTTGGGTCGTATTTAATGTCCCGGACAAATATTATGCGATCCGGTACACGCTCCATACTAAGGCGTCCGGCTTAGACCATGGATGGCGATAATACAGGCACGACTAGCAGAATTCCAATTTAATTTTTATAAAATGCCAAGAAATGTGACTTGATCATTTTGAAGCGTTGGTTATGGTTCCTTGGGTCATATTTGATATCCCGGACAAATATCATGCGATCCGGTACCGCCTCCGTACCAAGGCGTCCATTCTGGACCATGGCAGGCGATAATACATGCACGACTGGCAGAATTCAAGTTTAATTGTCATAAAATACCAAAAAATGTAACTTGATCATTTCGAAGCGTTGGTTATGGTTCCTTGGGTCGTATTTTCTGTCCCAGAAAAATATCTTGCGATACGGTACTGGCTCCGTACAAAGGCGTCTGGCCTGGACCATGGCAGGTGATAATACACGGACGACTGGCAGAATTCCAGTTTAATTACCATAAAAGGTCAAGAAATGTAACTTGATCATTTTGAAGCGTTGGTTATGGTTCCTTGGGTCGTACTTGATGTCCCAGAAAAATATCATGCTATCAGGTACCGGATCCGTACCAAGGCGTCCGGCCTGGATCATGGCAGGGGATAATACAGGCACGACTGGCGGAATTCCAGTTTAATTGTTAGAAAAAGCCAAAAGATGTAACTTGATCATTTCGAAGCGTTGGTTATGGTTCCTTGGGTCATATTTGATTTCCCGGAAAAATATCATGTGATCCGGTACATGCTCCATACCAAGGCATCCGGCCTGGACCATGGATGGCGATAATACAGACACGACTGGCGAAATTCCAGTTTAATTGTTAGAAAAAGCCAAAAGATGTAACTTGATCATTTCGAAGTGTTGGTTATGGTTCCTTGGGTCGTATTTTCTGTCCCGGACAAATATCATGCGATCCGATACCGTCTTCGTACCAAGGCGTATTGCCTGGACCATGGAAGGCGATAATACAGGCATGACTGGCGGAATTTTAGTTTAATTGCCATAAAATGCCAAGAAATGTGACTTGATCATTTTGAAGCGTTGGTTATGGTTCCTTGGGTCGTATTTGATGTCCCGGAGAAATTTCATGCGATCCGGTACCGGCTCCGTACAAAGTTTTCTAGCCTGGACCGTGGCAGGCGATAATACATACACGTCTAGGGAAATTCCAGTTTAATTGCCATAAAAAGCCAAAAAATGTAACTTCATCATTTCGAGTGTTATGTTTCCTTGGGTCATATTTGAGATCCCGGACAAATATCATGCGATCCTGTACCGCCTCCGCACCAAGGCGTCCATCCTGGACCATGACAGGCGATAATACGGGCATGACTGGCAGAATTCCAGTTTAATTGTCATAAAATGCCAAAAAAATGTAACTTGATCATTTCGAAGCGTTGGTTATGGTTCCTTGGGTCGTAATTTCTGTCCCGGAATAATATCATGCGATCCGGTACCGGCTCCGTACTAAGGCGTCTGGCCTGGACCATGGCAGGCGATAATACACGCACGACTGGCAGAATTCCAGTTTAATTGTCATAAAATGCCAAAAAAATGTAACTTGATCATTTCGAAGCGTTGGTTATGGTTCCTTGGGTCGTATTTGATGTGCCGGAGAAATATCATGCAATCCGGTACCGGCTCTGTACCAAGGCGTCCAGCCTGGACCATGGCAGGCAATAATACAGGCACGACTGGCGAAATTCCAGTTTAATTGCCATAAAATGACAAATAATGTAACTTGATCATTTCAAAGCATTGGTTGTGGTTCCTTGGGTCGTATTTGATGTCCCGGACAAATATCATGTGATCCGGTACTGGCTCCGTACCAANGAAGCGTTGGTTATGGTTCTTTGGATCATATTCGATGTCCCGGACAAATATCATGCGATCCGGTACACGCTCCATACCAAGATATCCGGCCTGAACCATGGATGGCGATAATACAGGCACGACTGGCGGAATTCAAGTTTAATTGCCATAAAATGACAAACAATGTAACTTGATCATTTCGAAGTGTTGGTTATGGTTCCTTGGGTCGTATTTGATGTCTCGGAAAAATATCATGCGATCCGGTACCGGCTCCATACCAAGGAGTCCAGCCTGGACCATGCTAGGCGATAATACATGCACGATTAGCGGAATTCTAGTTTAATTGCCATAAAATTCCAAAAATGTAACTTGATCCTTTCGAAACATTGGTTATGGTTCCTAAGGTCATATTTGATGTCCCGGACAAATATCATGCGATTCGGTACCAGCTCTGTACCAAGGCGTCCGGCCTGGACCATGGCAGGCGTTAATACAGGCACAACTGGCGGAATTCCAGTTTAATTTCCATAAAATGACAAAAAATGTAACTTGATCAGATTCGAAGCGTTGGTTATGGTTCCTTGGGGTCGTATTTGATGTGCCGGAGAAATATCATGCAATCCGGTACCGGCTCCGTACCAAGGCGTCCAGCCTGGACCATGGCAGGCAATAATACAGGCACGACTGGTGAAATTCCAGTTTAATTGCCATAAAATGACAAATAATGTAACTTGATCATTTTAAAAGCATTTGTTGTGGTTCCTTGGGTCGTATTTGATTTTCCGGACAAATATCAGGTGATCCGGTACTGGCTCCGTACCAAGGCGTCTGGTCTGGACCATGGCAGGCGGTAATACAGGCACGACTGGCAGAATTCCAGTTTAATTGACATAAAACTCCAGAAAATGTAAATTGATCATTCCAAAGCGTTGGTTATGGTTCTTTGGATCATATTCGATGTCCCGGACAAATATCATGCGGTCCGGTACACGTTCCATACCAAGGCATCCGGCCTGGACCATGGATGGCGATAATACAGGCACGACTGGCGGAATTCCAGTTTTATTGCCATAAAATGACAAACAATGTAACTTGATCATTTCGAAGCGTTGGTTATGGTTCCTTGGGTCGTATTTGATGACCCGGAAAAATATCATGCGATCCGGTACCGGCTCCATACCAAGGAGTCCAGCCTGGACCATGCCAGGCGATAATACATGCACGACTAGCGGAATTCTAGTTGCCATAAAATTCCAAAAATGTAACTTGATCCTTTCGAAACGTTGGTTATGGTTCCTAAGGTCATATTTGATGTCCCGGACAAATATCATGCGATTCGGTACCGGCTCTGTACCAAGGCGTCCGGCCTGGACCATGGCAGGCGTTAATACAGGCACAACTGGCGGAATTCCAGTTTAATTTCCATAAAATGACAAAAAATGTAACTTGATCAGATTCGAAGCTTGGTTATGGTCCCTTGGGTCTTATTTGATGTCCCGGAAAAATATCATGTGATCGGGTACCGGCTCAGTACCAAGGGGTTCGCCCTGGACCATGGCAGGCGATAATACAGGCACGACTGGCGGAATTCAAGTTTTATTGCCATAAAATACCAAAACATTTAACTTGATAATTTCGAAGCATTAGTTATGGTTCCTAAGGTCGTATTGATGTCCTCGACAAATATCATGCGATTCGGTACCGGCTCCGTACCAAGGTGTCTGGCCTGGACCATCGCAGGCGATAATACAGGCAAGACACAAGGAATTCCAATTTAATTTCCATAAAATGCCAACTTGATCATTTCGAAGCATTAGTTATGGTTCCTTGGGTCGTATTTTCTTTCCCGGAAAAACATCATGCGATCCGCTACCAGCTCTGTACCAAGGAATCTCGCTTGGACCATGGCAGGCGATATTACAGGCACGACTAGCGGAATTCCAGTTTAATTGCCATAAAATGACAAAAAAAGCAACTTGATCATTTCGAAGCGTTAGTTATGGTTCCTTGGGTCGTATTTGATGTCCCGGAAAAATATCATGCGATCCGCTAATGGCTCCATACCAAGGCGTCTGGCCTGGACCATGGCAAGCGATAATCAGGCACGACTGGCGGAATTCCAGATTAATTGCCATAAAATAACAAAAAATGTAACTTGGTCATTTCTAAGGGTTGGTTATGGTTCCTTGGGTCATATTTGATGTCCCGGACAAATATCATGCGATCCAGTACATGCTCCATACCAAGGCGTCCGGCCTGGACCATGGATGGCGATAATACAGGCACGACTGGCGGAATTCCAGTTTAATTGCCATAAAATGACAAAAAATGTAACTGGATCATTTCGAAGCGCTGGTTATGGTTCCTTGGGTTGTACTTTATGTCTCGGAAAAATATCATGCGATCCGGTACAGGCTCCATACTAAGAAGTCCAGCCTGGACCATGCCAGGTGATAATACATGCACGACTAGCGGAATTCTAGTTTAATTACCATAAAATTCCAAAAAATGTAGCTCGATCATTTTGAAACGTTGGTTATGAATTCTAAGGTCATATTTGATATACCGGATAAATATCATGCGATTCGGTACCGGCTGTGTACCAAGGTGTCGGCCTGGAGCATGGCAGGCGATAATACATGCACGACTGGTGGAACTCAAGTTTAATTTCCATAAAATGACAAAAAATGTAACTTGATCAGATTCGAAGCGTTGCTTATGGTCCCTTGGGTTGTATTTGAAGTCCCGGAGAAATATCATGCGATAGGGTACCGGCTCAGTACCAAGGCATCCGGCTTGGACCATGGCAGGCGATAATACAGGCACGACTGGCGGAATTCCAGTTTTATTGCCATAAAATACCAAAATATTTAACTTGATCATTTTGAAGCGTTGGTTATGGTTCCTAAGGTCGTATTTGATGTCCCAGACAAATATCATGCGATCCGGTAACGCCGCCGTACCAAGGCGTTTGGCCTGGACCATGGCAGGCGATAATACAGGCACGACTCAAGGAATTCCAATTTAATTTCCATAAAATGCCAAAAAATGTAACCTGATCATTTCGAAGCGTTAGTTATGGTTCACTGGGTCGTATTTGTTGTCCTAGAAAAACATCATGCGATCCACTACTGGCTCCGTAGCAAGGCGTCTGGCCTGGACCATGGCAGACGATAATACAGGCACGACTGGTGGAATTCCAGTTTATTTGCCATAAAATGACAAAAAATGTAACTTGATCATTTCGAAGCGTTGGTTATCCGGTACCGACTCCGTAAAAAGGCGTCTGGCCTGGACCATGGCAGGCGATAATACAGGCACGACTGGC
>ML365882.1:0-25535 GCA_005239505.1 Nicotiana paniculata
AAATATTACACATTCCTAATTAAACTCTAATTCTTTCCTTATCACTAATTCTTTCCTTATCACGCTTTTTGTGTAAAATAGGCTCCAAACAACTATCTCTTACGAGCATAAACATTTTGAATTCCCCCCCACACCTTCTCAAGACGGCGATCGAACAAGACAAAAATGGGTCGTCTACTACTAGGCGCATATCAACTTCCATATGTAACAAACTACCAATATTTGGAAACTTAAGTGTTATATCTATTGCTAATAGTACTACTGATGTAATGCCACTTTCGGTATTATTAATAATATTATCCGTTTTTCAAAAATAAAATAAAATATCTCAAGCTCTTGTTTGTAAGCGGTCCTTAACCAATTTGGTGCGAAAGGCTCAAAGTGGTGATAGATTTACCTAAGAAAAGTACGAAAAATATCCAAAAAAGTGTAAAAAGATATGTTTCAAGTGTGATCAATATTTAATTGACTAATTATTACATGTATGGTACGAAGGAATATCACTAATAAAAATACTTGCAGGAAGTGTAACCTAAGACGTAAATACCAAATATGAGATGAGAAACCAAAAAAAAAGAAAAAATTGTGTAATCCAATTTTATGAGAAGCAAATCTTTATAAAAGAATTGTGTAATCCAGTTTCCAATTATGATTCTTAACAATTTTTTGATAAAATTATTTAAGGTTTAGTTAGATTTGACAAAATTCAGACTACTCCTTTTCCTCCTCCTCTTTAGCTAGATTTTAGTTTCAAACCCGAAGGTCTGAAATTTGAACATCCAAATTTAAACTTGAGCCCTTTTGAAACTTGGGATAAAGTGACTAAATTTTAAACACACCACAAATTTATGCTATGGTTTAAATATCTGTCCTAAAAGTGGCTACTTTTGTCCTCGCCCCCAATCAACTGTCTAGTAATTAGAGACAGACGACCATCATTGTTTAGCACAGCAATATGCCTAAGTTTTTCCCCGTTCGTCGTCCTTTAAAACTAGTTTCTGCTACTTCTTTCAAATCCTTCAATTCAACTCCATTTCTACACCAACAAGAACAAATCACTACTCCTACAACCAATGAAAATCCCACAAATTCCCCATCCCAAAATCTTGAAGAACAACTTCGTAAACTCCGAATTTTACTCCAACAACATCGTACTGAAACTGCAAAGCAATTCTTGGGTACCCTTATCCAAAAAAACTCAGTTTCACAACTCTATACTCTTTTCTCACCTTCCCCTACCAAACCCATTTTTTCTAATTTGTTATTATCACTTTATTCAGAGTCAAAACTTATCAATGAAGCTAAAGAACTTTACTTTATGATAAGGGAAGACAAAAAGTTTCCATCTTTATCTGCTTTTAATGTGTTTCTTGAATCTTTGAATAGTTTGAGAAATTATAAAGTGACTCTTGAAGTTTTTGATGATGTAGTGAGTTGGGGTATAAGGGTTGATAGGTTTAGTTATGGTAAAGCTATACAATCAGCTGTGAAAATTGGGGATTTAGGTAAAGCTTTGGAGTTGTTGAATTGTATGAGAAAGGATAAGTTGAGTTTAAATGAGTTTGTGTATAATGTAGTCATGGGGGGGTTGTGTAAAGAGAAGAGGGTTGTGGAAGCGCGGAAACTGTTTGATGAAATGCTTGAGAGAAAAGTGGCGCCGAATAAGGTGACTTATAATATTCTAATGGATGGGTATTGTAAAACGGGGAAGTTGGAAGAGGCTTTTAAGTTGAGAGAAAAGATGAAGAATGATAATGTGGAGCCGAATATTGTGACGTTTAATACGTTGCTTAGTGGGCTTTGTAAGTTGGGGAAGATGGAGGAGGCTAATTGTGTCGTGGAGGAAATGAAGGGTTATGGGTTTGTACCTGATGGGTTTACTTATAGTATACTTTTCGATGGGCATTCGCGATGTGATGATGTTAGTTCTTCGTTGGCGTTGTATGAAGAAGCGGTTAAAAAAGGAGTGCAGATGAATGAGTACACGACTAGCGTTTTGTTGAATGGCTTGTGCAAGAAAGGGAAGACAAATAAGGCTGCAGAGATCTTGAAAAAGTTGATGGAAAATGGGCTTACTCCTACTGAGGTGCTGTTTAATACCATTTTAAGTGGCTGTTGCAAAGAAGGCAGTATGGAGAAGGCTTATTCAACTATTGATGAAATGGAGATTTTAGGGGTGAAGCCAAGCTGCGTCACATTTAATACTGTGATCACGAAATTCTGTGAATTGGGTATGATGGATGAGGCAAAAGAATGGTTAAGGAAAATGCTTGAGAAGCCAGTTTCCCCTAATGTGCAGACATATAACATCTTAATTGATGGATACGGGCGCAAGCGGGAATTCACGAGGTGTTTTGAGATTCTTGAGGAGATGGAAGATAATGGATTGAAGCCTAATGTAATTACATATGGTTCGCTAATCAATTCTTTGTGCAAGGATGGTAGGCTTCTTGAAGCTGATGTAGTCCTAAATGATATGATCAGTAGAGGGGTCAAACCAAATGCACAGGTCTATAATATGCTTATAGATGGACATTGTATGAGAGGAACGATGAGTAATGCTTTTGTATGTTTCGAGAAGATGGTAGAAAGTGATATAGAAACAACACTGGTTACATACAATACTCTATTAAATGGGCTTTGCAAAAAGGGTATGATCAAAGAAGCCGAGGATTTGGTTGTGCATATTCTACTCAAAGGTTTAAATCCAGACGTTATCACATACAATTCTTTAATCTCTGTGTATTCAGATGCAGGGGACACTGGAAAGTGTTTCCAAACTTATGAGAAGATGAAAACCTCTGGCATAAGACCTACTATGAACACAATTCATCCTCTTATTAGGGTGTGCAAAAAGGAAAAAAATGGCCTGGTGTTAATCGACAAAATTGTACAAGAAATGTCCCAGATGGGTTTTTCTCCCGACCGAGTGGTATATAACGAGCTCATCCATTGCTATGCGCTGCATGGAGAGGTTCAAAAGGCACTTGCCATGCACATAGAGATGGTGGAACGAGAAATTCCTTCCGACAAGAAGACTTATAATAGCTTGGTTATGGTGCATTTGAAAGAGGGAAAATGTGAAGAAGCCAAGAATCTTGTTGATCAGATGAAGGCTAACAATATTGTTCCCAATGATGAAACTTATAATATCCTGGTTGAAGGGCACTGCAAACTTAGAGATTTTTCTGGTGCATACATTTGGTACAGAGAGATGCTTGACAATGGTCTTCTCCCAGTAGCCAATATCTGTAACGAGCTAGTATCTGGCCTTAGAGAGGAAGGAAAATTGCAAGAGGCACAAATTATATGCTCAGAAATGAGTTCTAAAGGAATTGAAGAGTGCAATACAAATGAGGATCTTTCTGCTGTTGGGAGAGCGTAAAAAGACATTGTTCTCAAGCTCCAGTTTAAAATGTCAGCAGCAAATGAAAAGCTTGTAATATATACAAGAATTTGTGTATTCTTGCTATTTTATTTTCTCATTGATACTCATTAACATATGTATATGAGATGAATTTCATAGTTCTATAAGTTATTCATGTCAAATTCAACCTTATCATTGTCTTCTCTGAGATATCTCTATATTTGGCTCCCATTCATTGTCTTCCAAAATTACTTTTGGATCTTGTGGAAATTAATTGAAGTGTATACTAGATGTTTTACATAACAATAAGAGAGAATCTCTATCATGGAGAGAAGTTATACTAAATCAAAAGTTTATTTAGTATAAGCGCAAGTCCGAAGCAGGACACAGTCATCTTGACTCAAAAACCAAGTGAATGCAAAAGTGGCCAAATGAGGAGGTCAAAATATTTTAGCGTGTAAAAGCCGAGCAGTTGATGAACTCTGGAGGTCTGTATTTCAGTGATAAGGTTAGGCAGTTCACTATCAATATGTTTGCTTGTTGTCATTTAGATTCAAATGGAGGGCATTTTCATTTTCTGGTTCCACGATGTGTTCATGGATCAGGTAATTTTCTTCTGATGCTGAGTTGACAGCAATAGTGGCCAAAAAACTAGAAGCTGAAGAGCTTTGTATTCAGGTAGTATACAAATTATGCTAGCATCTAGAGTCCTGTGTGACAAGGAAGTGTCACTGATACTCATAGGTTTTTATAGAGCTATGGTTAGACCGGCCATGTTGTATGGGGCTGAGTGTTGGCCAGTTAAGAACTCACATATCCAGAAGATGAAAGTAGCAGAAATGAGTATGTTGAGGTGGATTTGCAGGCACACCAGGATGTATAAGATTAGGAATGAGGATATTCAGGAGAAGGTGGGCGTGACTCTTATGGATGACAAAATGCGGGAAGCGAGGCTCAGATGGTTCGGGTACGTAAAGAGGAGAAGTCCAGATGCTCCGGTCAGGAGGTGTGAGTTGTTGGCTTTAGCGGGTACGAGAAGAGGTAGAGGGACGCCTAAGAAGTATTGGGGAGGAGTGATCAAGCAGGACACGACGTGGCTTCAGATTTCCGAGGACATGGCCTTTGATAGGAAGGTGTGAGGATCGAGCATTATGGTTGTAGGTTAAGAGGTAGTTGAGCATATTTCTACTTAGTATCAGTGTGAGGTTACTCTGATAGGATTTTGTCTTAGATTGATAGTGGTTAATATTGTGCTCACACTACCTTCCGTTTTTCATAGTGTCGGGCCTTATTTACTGGTTATTGTTATTGCTTTTCAGCTATTTTCTGGTTCTTATGATGCTGTTATTATTTCTTTGTTTTTGTTGATGGTTTTGATTTATTGTCTCTTTCCGTCTTCTTGAGCCGATGGTCTTTCGAAAACAGCTTCTCTACTACATCGGGGTAGGGGTAAGGTCTGCGTACACTACCCTTCCCATACCCCACTTGTAGGATTTTACTGGGTTTTGTTGTTGTTGCAAAATCATATATTTTGTTATGTGGAGTCTTAATTAAGCTTATGCATCGAACAGACAATTGGCTCCATCCCTATTGACTCCCACAGAAAAGTTAAAAGAAAAAAGAATTTACAGAAGGCTATTGCAGTATTTCCTGAGCCATTGCTCTTTCGCTAACGAATTCTTGACATGCATGTAATCATTGATTATTTTTTGTAATTTCGTAGCAGGTAATGGTATTAAGAACTCAATGAGAATAGAGAAAGGCTCTCAGAGCAAAATTATACAAGGTAAGTAATGCAGTTATGTTCTGAAAAAAGTTAATGACGTTTTCCACGGGGTTAGATGGATTTTATTGTATTGGGTTTTATCCTTTCCCTTGTTATTAATGTTACTCGTCTATATATCGCTGAAGGTATAAAATGGAGAATCGAAAGAGCCCATTTTTTTTACCATTGTTACTAATTTTATCCAATGAGTAATTCCTTTTACTCATATGTTATATAACCACTGTTATTAACTTATAAAGATTAAGTTCATATTTGACATGCTTAGGTTTGTTTGTTCTTCCCTTTTTCCTTTTGGACTTTAGTTTTTTGAAGTTGAATGAAGGGCTCATTTTGTTGTTAATGTATTTCCAATACATTGCTTATATTGGTATTACGACTTGCTTTTTCTTGTGCTATTGCTATTTGCTAGATCAATTTTGTTTGCATCATTATGGGATATTGGTGCAGATGTTTTCTTGTTCACAATTGCAGAATCGCTTGAGCTAAGGGCAACTCACAAGGTTTGACGACCCTCATTCCTTCTCTGTCTCAATTCTGCCACTAAACCTCCTACGCATGTTTGTTGAGTTTCGATATTCCAAAGACCTTATGTGCTGATCTTTGCGAAATGACTCCTAGTGTGCAGCTTTATAGTACTTGAGGTTTTGGTGATAAATGACTATAGTTGCACCAGTGTTATTAAAAGCGAGCGCTTCTCGCTTTAAGCGATGAAGCGACGCGAGGTGCAGGCCTATCACTTTTCTGCCGTAAAAGCGACTCACATACAAAAGGCACACGCTTTAACCTTTAATCGCTTAAGCGAGAAGCGCCTCGATGAAAAAAACGTGCTTAAGCGAGGGAGTTACGAAGTAAGGCATCTGCTAGGGTTTTTCTTAAAAACATTTGGCATCCAACTCTAGCGACGATTGCTCCTCTGCTGCTCCAACTCCAGCGACGATTGCGACTGTAAGCTTTTTCTTCTTCTTCTTCTCCCCCTCCTCAGAAGCGCCTCGATGAAAAAAACGTGCTTAAGCGAGGGAGTTACGAAGTAAGGCATCTGCTAGGGTTTTTTTTAAAAACATTTGGCATCCAACTCTAGCGACGATTGCTCCTCTGCTGCTCCAACTCCAACGACGATTGCGACTGTAAGCTTTTTCTTCTTCTTCTTCTCCCCCTCCTCCTTCTTCTCCTCCTCCTCCTCCTCCTCCTCCTCCTCCTTCTTCTTCTTCTCCTCCTCCTCCTCCTTCTCCTTTTCCTCCTTATCCTTCTCCTCCTTTTCCTCCTCTCCTTCTCCTCCCTCTCCTCCTCTCATTCTTCTCCCTCTCCTCCTTCTCCTTCTCATCCTTCTTCTCCTTCTCCTCCTCCTCCTTTTCTTCTTCTCCGCAACTCCTTTTTTCTCTTTTTCTTTCTATTTTTTTTCACTTTCTATTGCCTGAAGTGTTCGACTCCTTCTGCCCTATTTGTGTCTTCTTCTTCTTTCTCTTCTTCTTCTGCCCTATGTACCCTAAAACCATGCTCTGTTTTTCTGCCTTATTTCTTCTTTTTCTGCTCTGTTTTTGTGCCTAAAATTATGCTTTATTTTCTGGTTTATGCTCTGTTTATCTGGTTTTATTGCTCTGTTTCTCTGTTTTGCTGTTTTCTGCTCACTGTTCTGCTCTGTTCGTAATTGTTTTTTTTTGTTTTGTTTTGTTGATTGTAGTAAATTCAATCTTGTTATTCAATGGCATCAAGCCAAAAAAGAGATCCAGCTTAGGCGTATAGAGTTGCAGTTGGCAATAGTAACACAAGAGTGCAATGTATCTTTTGTCAACAAATTTATAACGGTGGAATACATCGTCACAAGAGACATCTAATCGGTGGTTTTAGAGATGTCAAAGATTGTCCAAGTGTTCCGGATACTATTAAGAAAGAAATTAGAGAGTATGTTGAGAAAAAAAATGAGTTAAAAAATCCAATGAGTCATGGAGCATCTATGCTTAATCTTCTTGATGAAGATAGTCAAATGGATGATGATGACCTTGAAGTCAATGATATAATGAGACCACCTCCCGCTAAATCTCAAAGAAAGAATTCAACAAGTGGAAGTGGATCATCCACCGCCGGTAGCAATGTGAAAGGTCCTCTTAATCTTTTTTTTACAAAAACCAAATGAAAAGAGAAAGGGTGAAGCTATTGACTTAGATTCTTGTAGGAAGAGATTAAGGGAGCGTGTTGTAGATGCTTTTGCTAGGTGGATGTATGATGCCGGGCTCCCTTTTAATTGTGTGAATTGCACCGATAGTTTTGGTGAATTCATTGAGGCCGTAGGCCAATATGGTCCAGGAATGAAGCCCCCTACCTATCACGAAGTAAGAGTTCCTTGTCTAAAAAAGTAGGTGGAGAAGACAAACAAGATTGTCGAGGAGCATAAGGCGCAATGGAAAGTTTATGGTTGTTCTATTATGATGGACAAATAGACTGCAAAAAATGGAAAGATGGTCATTAATGTTTTGGTGAATTCCACGAGAGGTAGTGTGTTTCTTGAATCTTTTGATGCTAGTGACTCTTTAATCGATTCCAATAAAATGTTCAACTTGTTTGAGAAGACAATATTGAAAGTTGGACCGGAAAATGTGGCTCAAGTTGTTACTGATAACGCAAGTGAGAATAAAAAAGCGGGTGACATGTTGAAAGGAGTTTTCCCAAATATTTATTTGATTCCTTGTGCTGCACATTGTATCAACTTGATGTTTGGTGACATTTTTAAGTTAGCCCCATATTCTACAGGTGAACAAGTGGTTCTTGTTTTCTATTTTAAGTTTTTAACCTTCATGTTAATTGCTTATACTTATTAACTATGAAATTTGATTTTCTACAGTTTTTGCTTACGCGATCAAGATACATTCTTCCATTAGTCAAAGGCCGTTGTTGTTGAACATGATGAGGAGATACACAAACCAAAGAAATTTGGTGAAACCGGCTAAGACAAGATTCGCAACAACTATCTTGACCTTGCATAGCTTTTACCTGCAAAAGAAAAATTTGCGAACCTTGTTCATGTCAACCGAATGGAGTGAGAGTATCTATGCAAAGGAAGCTCTTGGGAAAGAAGTTGCGAGATTTATTATTGGTCCATATTTTTGGAATGACACTGTTCAAGCACTTAAAGTTGGTAATCTTTTGGTTACTGTACTTCGTTTGGTGGATGGGGAGAGAAAACCATCAATGGGATACATTTATGAAGCCATGGATAGGGCTAAGGAAGCTATTGAGAAGGCATTTGATCATGATAGGAGGAAATATGAGAGTGCTTTTGAAATCATTGATAAAAGGTGGGATGATCAGCTTCATCAACCTTTACATGCAACAGGGCATATTTTGATCCCCGGATTGTTTTACACAAACAATGAGAACAAGACTTTAGATTTAGACGTGTGGAAGGAGTATCACGCATGTGTTGCGAAGTTGGTGCCAAATGAAGCGATGCAACACAAAATAGGGCAAGAGCTTGGTGTGTATATGCAAGCCGATGGAATTCTTGGATTAGCTTCGGCCATTAGAGGCAGAACCAAATTGGCACCAGATGAGCAAGTTTTTTCAATTGTTTTACTCTTTAGAGCTTTAACTTTTAAGTTATTAACTTCTAAAATAATACTTCTACAGTTGAATGGTGGATGCAATTTGGTTATGAAGTTCCAAACTTACAACAATTTGCTATTAGAGTTCAAAGCTTAACTTGTAGCTCATCCGGATGCGAGAGAAATTGGAGTGTTTATGAACATGTGAGAAGCTATGTTACATTATTACTAAATTAAAGTTTATATCAATTGTCCTAAGTACTCCTCTTAATTACTTTCAACATCTTATTATGCAGACTCATACTAAGAAGAGGAACAAGCTTGAGCTAAAGAAACTCAATGATCTCGTGTTCGTAAAATATAATAGAACAT
This sequence comes from Nicotiana paniculata, assembly GCA_005239505.1. Taxonomy (NCBI): domain Eukaryota; kingdom Viridiplantae; phylum Streptophyta; class Magnoliopsida; order Solanales; family Solanaceae; genus Nicotiana; species Nicotiana paniculata. The sequence continues at coordinate 9,062 of ML365882.1, forward strand.
TGGCTCGTCGTTACAAAGCTCGCAATATTATTGATCCAATTTTATTGGATAACATTGATGAAGCAACTGAATGATTAACCGGAGCCCCCCAAAATCATGAAGAAGAAGAAGTGTTTGAAGGAGAAGGTCTCACTTTTGGTCATGTTGCTATGGCAAGTGGAGTTGAAGAGAATGTTTATGGTTTTAGGGGAAGTACTTCAAGGAGCAAAGAAAGAGTATCTACAAGTACAAGTACATGTACAAGTAGAACCCTAATTAATGAAGCCTCCGATGAAGAAGAAGATGATGACCAATATAATAACTCGAACATGATGACACTTCAAGAGTTTGGAGATCTTGTTGAAGAATAGGATGTTGCTCCTTTTGTGATTTTGTTTTGCATTTTCTTAATATGTTATGACTTTTGAGGATTATTCACTATCTAGTTTTAGTATCTATTATTTGTTTCTTGATTTAAGCTTAATATGTTATTTTTAATGAGTTTTTAGTCATTTATCTATGCATATTTTATTTTTTTTATTTATGTGTTAAATTGCGCTTCACATGAAAAAAGCGTGTGCTTCGCTTCTCGCTTCGGTGAAGCGAGGCCTCATACTTTTTTGCGCTTAACGCTTTCCAAAACACTGCGCTGCACTTGATAATAGAGTAGTCCAAACCTTCTTAAGCTTTGACTAGGTTCTGCTTTTTGGTTAATGACATCTTGAGCCATAGTTGTTTTGGTTATTCTGTGGGAAAGACGACATACAGCTCTCATATGGTTGATGAATGGACTAAAAATCTGTACATAATTAAGTTATTTCACAGAAGAGACTCACTATGGTAAATCTGTGAGACATCTTATCCCTAGATTGCTGACATTACTTATTGCTTCCTTGTTTCGATTTTCTGTTTGCATTACTTAATGTTAGTTTTCTATTTTTGCTTTGGTTGTCAAATTGATTTTTTTGTTATTGCCCCGTCCCTTTTTCCTCCCTGAGCTGAGGGTCTTCCGGAAACAGCCTCTCTGCCTTTTTAAAGGAAGGGGAAAGGTCTGCGTACACTCTACCCTCTCCAAACTTCACCTGAGGGATATTAGCATTCTAAAAGTTTATTCTTCCTTCTATGGTTTGAATTGATTTTGCCGGTCTTTCCAAGAATGATATAAACAGTTTCCATTTTAAGACCTTTATCTTCTTAACCAATTGTTAGTACCGTTTTTTTTTTTTCAGAACCACCCAGCTTGGTTTTTGGGTGGGAAATGTTATATATGCTTAAACATGATTACATAAGGAAGAGGACTGGTTGTGTATTAATACCTCATTTAGCACTGATTTGAAGGGGAGCTTCGGCGTAGTTGGTAAAATTGTTGTCATGTGACCAGGAGGTCACGAGTTCGAGCCACAGAAACAGTCTCTTGCAGAAATACAGGGTAAAATTGCGTACAATAGACCCTTGTGGTCCAGCCCTTCCCCAGACCCCGCACATAGCGAGAGCTTAATGCAACGGGCTGCCCTTTTTTAGCACTGGTTCTTAGGAGGTTAGAAGTTGATAAAATATCTTCCTCTTAATAATCATTAATTCAAGAACCTCATTAGCATGGTGACCATGGCAAAAGAAATTGAAATGGCCAATGGAAATCTTATTTACATATCTAAATTTTGTTTTACCAACCAAACTTTTGTATCTCATTAATTCCGAACTACTCGTGAGAATGGTGGCAATGTGTACTTTTTAAATATGCTGTGTGGTCTTCTTTTTTGCTTAATAATACTGTACATCAATTGTTTCAATCCATTCAACTTTGAATTCTTGAATTGCATTGACAAACTACTCTTTAGCTTCTTTAGCTGATACTTTTAATGAGAAAAAGGGTATGTATGCCTATGTTGTCTGGACTCTCCACAAATATTGTCGGGTGCGTATCGGATCCTTCAAAAGTAGTGTATCTTTTAAGGATCCAACATGAAAACTGCAACATTTTAGAGAGTCCGCGCAACATAGATGTATGCAGAATTTTGCAGGTCACATTCTAGTCCACCCAAAGTCTGTGGAACAAAGCTCTGGAAACGTTCTCGGGACGTTCAGGCTCCCAAAATTGGCGTGGTTGGCCAAGTGAAATCTCCTGGGAGAAATGTTGTTCTTGCTGTGGATGTTCTAAGAAGAGATCGAGAAGCCTGAGAATGATTACTCCAAAAATTAGTTGTGTCTGCATCCTGTTTTAATGATATTTCCACAGTTTAAAGGCATCACCCTGTGTCTTCTTAGTTCGATAGCGTTAGTGTTAGTATGATATTTCCTTATTCGTAGTTTGCTATTACTACCTAGTTTTTAATTACTTTCTTTGCTTCGGTCTTCTTGTTTTATCTTGTTGTTGTTATTACTTTCGCTGTTACTTCTTTTCATTCTTTCTTTAGCCGATGGTCTTGGAAACAATCTCCCTGCCCTTCTAGGTTAGGGGTAAGGCTGCGTACATCTTACCATCCCTTGACCCAACTCATAGAAATTTACTGGGTTTGTTGTATTGTTGTTGTCCCAGTTTAAAGGCAACACGTGATTCATCATGTAATCATTTACTGAAAGATACATTGAGTTAATAAATTTTTTATTTGACAGTTTAGTTTTTCATATACTTCTTATTGTGTTTGTACTTTACCCCTACCTTGTGAGAATAAAGAGGCTGTTTATAGACCCTCGACTCATATTAATGAATGAATGTATATGCAGATAATTATACAAAAATAAGCTGCATTTGAGTAGCATGAGAAAGAAACTGGTCTTGAACTTTTGACCTTTGTGGTCAAAACTTTTGATTTTTGACAATGACCCGTCCCAGAGGCCAAAAGTTAAAGTCCACCCCTTATGATGTCCTATTTTTATCATTTTCTGGAAATTATCCATGTTGGTTTTGGGTCCGTGCTCACGGGCTACTTATATCTAAAACTTTTATATATATATATATATATATATATATATATATATATATTTATTTTTATTTTTATTTTTGTTGAAAACTAGAGATTAAACCATTAGGAATCAAACCAAAGAATGTACTGCATAAAATTGGAGGTTTGGAGCGAAGAGTTATGTTTTGCTACATTTATTTCATACTTAATTCATTGACATGCTTAATTGGAGTTTAAGCCACGTTTATAATCAATACAATCGCAATCTAACTTACAGGAGATTGAACAATGAAATTAATAATAATCTAAGGGGACGTTTGGTATGAGGTATAAGAAGGTATAGTATTGGTATGAAAATTTAATACCACCTTAATCCTTCGTTTGGTTAGCAAATTAGGTATAAGTTATCCTATGATTAAAATTAACACCGAGATAAGTTATACCTTATAGAGAGTGAGGTAATTAGCACTGGTATAACTTATACATTCTTCTTACATTATGCAATTGTCATATTTAATACAACATACCTAACAATGTTAATCAATCTGTATTGCGGTAAAACCAATAAAGCATTAAACTTTTTGAAATAAAACCAGAAACAGAAAGTTAGTAGAAAAGTTTAACGAAATAAATTCTGAAAAACAATATAGAAATAAATCGAACTCACTGAATGCACAGTGTGTTCTTAAGGAAATTATTCCCCTCAAGTACCCGAGGTGTTGGAATATTATCCTTCCAGGATAGAACGATTTAACTCAGCAGCGTGTTGGTACCAAAAACACCGATGTAGCAGCGAACCACTCGAAGGCTGTAAAACACACTGGAAAAATATTGTGCAGAAGAAGAAGATAATCAAAAAAATTGCTGAAAATGTTTGCAACCTTTCAGAACATCCATAACTGTTGGAACATGCGGGAATATTGCGGGAAAATTAAAAAACGGATTTAAAAAAGAAAAACGGACCGGACCGGACCAGACCAGTCGCAGGTTATTCCGGATTGAATTTTCTTTAATTAATTAATTAAACAATTTGAAAGAAATTTTGTCCAAAAAGATTAATCAATCTTTGACCAAATCCGAAGCCGAAGCCGAGCGAGCGACGACGACGATGGGCTTGCATTCTTCTCAACTCTTTAAGAGCTAGAAAAAGAGAAATTGAATATATTTTTAACCAAATAATTAGACCCTTTGACTAAAGCATATTTTTAAGATGAATACGGGTTACTGATAATCAAGGTAATGGAGAAAAATGAATAATAGACAATATTGCAGAAATATAGAAAATCGAAGTTGATTGTATTCGAGAATCAGATGCCTTTACAAGCTGTATTCCCCTCCCTTATATAGGAGATTCTTATAACGTACGACTCTTGCTATGGTTACTCATTAATGACTAATTATGACATTAATGAGGCGTTACAAAGGATAACGGTAATTGGGGTTCGGTTACATAACGTTCGAGTAATCAATTGTGGGTCCTTGAATCTGCCCATAGCTTTGTCTAGATTCATTCTGACCGTGCCTCTCTCCCGTTTTGATCAAGTTGAGTTTCCCGTGGCTGATAAGTTCGTGGGTTTACTGAACCGTGCCTCTTTGTACCGTACCTATTCAAAGAATCACATCCAGTTGTCGCGTTTTCCTATGTCCATGTGACTGGCTGAGTTGTCAAAAGCTGGCTTACGTGTGAAACTCTTTTTTACCAATACAGATAGTCCCCCCACTTACCATATATTTAACGATTAATATTTGGTAAGTGGTTATTCATTTATGGCGGGAATATTTTGCCGCCGCATTTCCTTGAATCATTGTATCCTTCTCTTCACCATAGGCGTCGTTTGTTACTTCCATTTAATGCTCATACCACGTGTCATTTTCGGATTGGTTCTGCATTTACTCGGTACCTTTTGGGGTTTCTTGCGGCTGTGCCAGTCCCGAAGTGACATCTTCAATTATGACTTTTCATCATTATTTTCCTTTTTCTTCATGTTTGACGGTTGTCTTCAAGTATAAATACATGTTTTCTTTTCTTTGCTTCCACGAAACACTTTTCTAACTTTGTCTTTTGTAAAGAACTTTCTTCTTTGCCTTCGTAAACATGTCTTCTTCAAACCAACCTCAAAGAGTAATAGATATTGAAAGTTTAACGCCATCTTCTGCTCCGACTAAGAGTCGTAGGGGTGGTAGACTTAGAAGTCTAGGATCCACTCCTTCGAGGGGCTCCTCTTCTTCTCAGATAATTCCTCCTCCTTCCACTAGATCTCCAGTTTCTCCGAGATTTAGGGTTTCTCGGTCTTTGTCTAGAGGTGGAGGCGAACTCCTTCGTGAGCCTGGAGTCGATGAAATTGTCCCTGCTGATTTTGTTTTTGCTAAGGATAGTCAAGTTCTTGTAGATCAATCTTCTTCTCTTGATAGCGCTGAAAGAGATCCAACCCTTATAACTGAGGGTCAGATTTTCCTTGTTCGTAGGGAGTGCTTTTGGCGGTCTGACTTTCCTGTCTATATTCCGAATACTAATCAAAGAATAACGTCTTACAAGACGGGATATTCTTTTGTTTATACGTATCCTTTCATTTTAGGGTTTAGACCTCCCATTGACCTAGTAATAATTGAGTTTTGCCGTTTTTTCAATATTTGCTTAGGACAAGTTGGCCCGCTTGTTTGGTGAGTTGTCACATGTCTTAAGAGTTTGGCTTCTTTAGCCTCGGTTCCTTTTACCTTCAACCATCTTATTCACCTCTACTCTCCTACCTTATTTCGTGAAGGGGTTTTTACTCTGACTGCTAGAAGCAAAAGAGTGCTGGTAACCCCTAGAGATGATAAGGATAGGGGTCGATATGCAGTTGTACCCACTGTTGGTTTAGTGGGTGAAGAAAATCTTCTCTTCCCTGAGAAGTGGAATCGCGCACGTGGGTATGCTTTAGTTCACATTTACCTTTTCTTGTTTTGACTTGAGATGTTTTATTAACACCGTATCGGTTTTTTCTTTTCTCAGCAATCATGAATACTGTTGAGAATGTCTCCGGTATTCGTGATTGGGTAGAAAAATTATTGTTTGTTTCTCCTTCAGAAGAAAGACCTTGGAAGTACCTCGCTGGGAGGTATGGTTGGCAAGTAAAGACCCACGGTAAGGGAAGCTCTTGTTCTTGCTTCTTTCCTTACTTGAGTCTCTTTTTTTGTCGTTTAATTTTTTTCCGTTTTAATAGGGTTCTATGCTCGTGGGGTGTCTGCTTCGTCTATCCCGAAGATGTCCTTGGATCAGGCCCATGAAATTATTGTCGGTTCATCTTCCTCAAAGAGGAAGATTAGTGAGTCTCGTTCCGTAGAAGAAGAAGAAGAGGGTGCTTTAGTGCACAGGCCACGGAGAAGGCGAATGGTTTTAGATGATGAGATTACAGCCTTAACCTTGCCTTCCATGTCTGTGATTGAGCCCCATGTCCTTGATGATGTTTCTCATTCCCCTATTCACGAGGGTGTTGATCTTTCTCCTGACGACGTCCCTTTGGCTGCTGCCTTTCCTGCTTCTTTGAGAGAAGTTATTTTGTTTGTTCCTTTGGCTATTTCAACTTTTGTTGTTGCTTTGCCCGTAACTTCTTCAACTATTCAACTCTCTGTGCCTGCTGTTTTGGCCGTGGCTTCTCCAGCTCCTCAACCTTCCGTGCCTGTTGATGTTCCATCTCTGCCTGCTTCCATGCCTTCCGTTAGGGAAGTAGGGTCTTCCAGTAGAGAGATGCGGCAGGTGGTAATAGAGGTTTCAGCTGAGGGGAATCTTTTCAAGAAAACGGGTGAGCCCGAAGTATGGCTCAAGCCTTTGATAAGTCCCTCTGAGAAAGCAAAGCTAGCCCGCCACCGGTGCTCTTACATGGGCCAATGAGGTCGTGCATACTTCTTTGAAGGTATGATGCAAGTTATCCTCTTTCACTCTCGTATATGAAATTTACCATATCTGACTGGTTTATTTCTTGTAGATTAACCTTATAGGCATGAAGCTTATGAAGAGGATTTCAAACACGGACCAAGAGACAAGAGAGTTGCAGGCCGATGTTGATAATTCGAGATCACAATATGATAGCCTAAGGATTGACATGGATTCTTTAGAAGAGGAAAAGAGTACCTTAAAGCGGCAGATGAGACTCATGGAAGCAGAATTGGCAGTGGTGAGAGCTTTTTGCAGTCAGGCAGATAAAGATAAGAGTGTTCTGGAGTTTTCGTTCGCGGAGCAGCTGTCCCGTGCCTCAGAGGAGATTAGAGACTTGAAGAAATTGTTGGGGCAGAAGGAGGAATACTCAGGTGAGCTCGTGCAATCACTCACTCGTACTCAAGAAGATCTTTGTAGGGCTTTAGACACAACTCAAACTTTAGAGGAGTCGATTGTTCCATTAAGGGCCGCCCATGAAGCTGCGGAAGCGGAGAAGGATGGATTGAGAGCTGAGCTTCAAATATGGGAAAAGAATTATGAATATTTGGAAGAGGTGTCTGTTGTCGATGTGAGCTGGGCGTATATGAATTCTCGCCTTGACACATTGATGGAAATGAGTCAAGAGGATTTTGACCTTTGTGCTGAAATAGCCAAAACTAAGGAAGCCATGGAGAAGGCTCAACAAGGTCATAACCTCTCTTCACCTGATGATGAGATTCCAGCCGCTCATGCCTCTTCATCCCCAGTTGCTCTCTCTCCTTCTGCCACTGAAGTCAAACCCTCTCTTGAAAAGATTTAATTGGTTTATCCCTCTCTTTTTTTCTTTGTATCAATTGGTGGTTACCCCCAGTCCCATCGGGGGTAAATTTGGATTTCCTCAGTCCCCAAATGACAACTTAGGGGAACCACAATATATATAAATATTTTATACGGCTAAGTGTAAGTTAATACTTAGTCTTAGCCGTTTTAATATATAAATGTTAGTTTGACTTTTGTTGAGTTTATGTTTCACTCTTTAAGTCTTTTGCATGCTTCATTTTTTGAGGTTTTAGTTTTACCTTCGAGTTTTGCATGGGAAATGCTTTAGACTACTCGTACCTTTTTGTAATAGGCACGGTTTCATATTAAATGTGTGCCTTTTTTTAATAGGCATAGTTTGTGGAAGAGGGCCCTTTATAATTGGCATGAAGAAGACGTCTCAACTTCATGATAATGCAATAGAGTGATAGGAATTTTACACATGTTTAAGAATGTTTCCAAGGAATGTTTTTCTTGTTTGAACTTCCATGAAATTTTACATGTGTTTGATTATCGTCTAAAACTCATGCTGCAACTGTTTTTGTTTAACAGATTTGATATACTCTTATATTTCGTAATTGTTTTTCATAGGTAACAGTTTTTCGATATTAATACAAGGAAACAACTGTTTTTTATTAGTAATAGTTTTTGTAAAGATTGGGATTTTTACCCGCAACTGTTTTGGAAATAGTTTTCTAATAAGTGCGAGAGAAATGTTTTCTTATTCGTAACTGTTTTTATTTGATAACAGTTTCTTGAACAAATACAAGGATTTAAATCTTTTCATCCACAACTGTTTTATTTGAGAACAATTTTTTTTGAATGAGTACATTGATGATGATCTTTTACCCCTAGCTGTTTTTGTTACAACAGCTTTGAATAAGTATAAAGATGTACATTTCTTTCTCGTGTTTAATATTTTGCCTTTCAACCTGAATATGTTCGAAGGTTTTGCTTTTTGCATTNGAAAGTTAGTAAAAAATTTTAAATGTTCAAAATAAAATCGAACGTGTGATACCTGACGGGGTATTCTTTTTAGAAGTAATACTTCTTTAGATGGATGGCGTTCCAACTTGTTGGTAGAACTCTGTCGTCCATAGCTTCCAACTCATAGGCAACTTTGCCAGCTATGCCTAGGATTTTGTGATCAGTTCACAGGAAATTTCATAGTGGTGAACTGATCACGTGCCTTAAATTTTTTTTTTTTATAAAATTTTACTTCACTTCAGAAAGTAGTTTCCCCACCCCACACTTATGTTATGCATAGTCCTCGATGCATGATCACAAAGAAAAACATTAAAACAAGGGTGAGAAATACTCCCTGAGACCCTCTCGGGCCTAGCTCGGACATGATTCTCAATCTTTAGAGTCGGGATGACCCCACACTTAAGCTCAAACATGCACCTCAACTTCAACTTTGGGTACTCAGACTTTCACCCACTCTGCAAAATAAAAACAACACAAAACTCGACACTTAAAAAAATAAAAAAAAATAAAGATATACAGGATGGGTTGCCTCCCAACAAGCGCCTTATTTATAGTCGTGGCACGACTCTGCTACTCTGCTCAGGCTTGGCGCTTTCTCTTCTTCTTTTTCCCATGAAGCCTAGCCTTTTTGCATGCTCTTAACGGGTCTCCTTTTTCATCTCTGGCTCTTTTCTCAATTATCTTTACACCCTCAGTTTGCAACACCACCTCCTCTAGATCACTGCCATTCACATAAGGACTCTGCTCTATCTCCTTCACGTCAACCACAGTAATCATGCACATGTCCTCATAATGCTTTGGGAGTTTAAGTGCCTTGTACACATTAAAAGTGACCTCTTCATCGTCAACTCTCATTTTAACTTCCATGCCCTCACATCAATAATTGCTCCACCAGTAGCTAAGAGTGGTCGCCCCAAAATAATGGGCACTTCCTCATCTGCCTCGTAATCAAGAATAATAAAATCAGCGGGAAGAATAAACTTTCCCACTCGAACTAGCACATCCTCAATAATTCCTTCTGGCATAATTAACGACCTATATGCTAACTGTAAAGTGATTGTGGTAGGTCTAAGAACCCCCAATCCGAGTTTCTTGAACAAAGAAGATGAAATCAAATTTATAATATCCCCTAAATCACACAGGGCTCTACCAACTTCTTGTTTTCCAAGAGACAAAGGAATTGTGAAAATCCTAGGATCCTTCAACTTAGGAGGAAGTTTACTCTGAACTCTGGCACTGCACTCTTTAGTAAGTGCAACTATTTCGAACTCTGCATGTCTTCGTTTATTTGCCACAATATCTCTGAGATACCTCGCATACTTAGTCACTTCTTTCAAAATTTCCACCAAAGGCAAATTCACACTCACTTGGCTCAACATATCTAGGAATGTCTTATACTTAGCATCATCTTTTTGCCTCCGCAGTCTTTGTGGAAACGGAGGTGGTGGTCTTGTTTCAATTACTGGCTCGGGTCATTTATCATCTTTCTCATTCCCCTCAACTGGCTTGGGAACTCATTCAATTTCCTGTGAACATGTCATATAATTCCTGTGATCAGGACCTCATTCAATTTCCTGTGAACATGGCAGAGGAACAACACATGGTTGTTCAGGAGGTAGCAATGCCCAGTATTGCTAATGTTACCTCCAGCATCGTGAAGCCCAGAATCACTGGGAACTTTGAGCTAAAATAAAGCATGATCCATTTACTTCATGCAAACTGGCAGTTTTTGGGTCTTCCACACGAGGATCCATAGCATCACATTCTGAACTTCTTGGAGATTAGTGATACTTATATCACTAACGGGGTCACACCAGATTATGTGAGGCTCACGCTTTTCCCATTCTCTCTATTGGGCGAAGCAAACCGATGGCTAAAGGAAGAACCAGATAATTCCATTACAACATGGAACGATTTGGCGAGAAAATTTCTGGCAAGGTTCTTCCCTTCAGGAAAGACTGCAAAGATCAGAAGTCAGATAGTCTCCTTTAAATAGAAAACGGGCGAATTTTTATATTCAACATGGGAAAGGTTCAAGGGGCTACTCAGAGACTGTCCTCATCACAATCAGACAAACGAGGTGTTAGTTCACACTTTCATTGAGGGGCTCCATCCTCAAACAAAAATTGTGGTTGATGCAGCAGCTGGAGGTCAGGCATTGGAGAAGAATTATGATGAAATATTTGCATTATTTAATAAATTCTCCAAAAGTAATCCAGACTGGAAAGGTGAGATGGGAAGGAATGTGGTTCAAAAGTCACCAGGGGTTCTTGAATTAGATGTTGTATCATCATTGTCAGCTCTGATCTCTACATTGACTAACCAAGTCAATCAGATGACCCTGATTATTAACAAGCAACAATATCAACCACCGCAACAAGCCCCGCCAGTGCAACCAGTGCAACAGATTCAGCTATTTTGTGAAGTCTGTGGAGAGGGTCACTCGAGTGATTTGTGCCTAGTTATTCCAGAGTCTGTCTGCTTTGTGGGTAATGCGAATAAGGGTCAAGCAAATCAATATGGGAACACTTATAACCCCAACTGGAGAAACCACCCAAACATCTCTTGGGGTGGAAATCAAGGCACTCAGAATCATTACAGTCCTCCGGCACCTCCAGCACCTCAACAGCAGTACAATCCACCTCAGGCTGAACAATCAGCAAGCCTTGAGGAGATTATGAAGAGAAATCTGGAACATGTCACATGATCAGTTCACCACTCGTATTGCACTCTAATTAACTCTCCCTTTCATATAATTCACTCATGGTTTCTAATTAATCGATAAATGCTCTCATAGCCTTCTCCCGAAGCACTACTCGCCTATTCTCAATAGATTAATGCCTATATTCCTATGAAATTAATCTATTAGAACGCACTAAGATTATGATATTTAATTAAGCACGGTGGCTAGGTATATTCCTATCCTAACCATAAATCCGCTCCCCTGAAGGGTTAAGATCGCTCTCTCTTCAATTCTTCTCTAATCTATATACGGATTTCCCAAGCATAGCATAGATAGTATATAGAACCTAACTGCTAGCCAGACAATTAAGCAATTAAACACAGAATTGAAGAAACAACCATATATTGTGTGAACTATAATCAAGGTTAAGTTAATGTCGAATAACAATATTCATGGCTAAACCACAACCCCGGAACAATGGGTGTTTAGCCACTCATGCTAAAATCAAACAATTGCATAAGTGTTGAATTAATTGTAAATACTAGAAAAAGATGAAGAAAACTGATAATCCTTCGCTCCCTAGCAATTATGTATTTCTGTGTGTATATTATCTCCAAAGTGGCATGAATCCTTCAAAAATAAGCTTAGACTTGCTTTTATACGTGTTGGGTAGGGTTAGGGCCGAAATAACCATGTCCCGGGCAAAACAGGAAAAACCCACGTCACAGGCGCCCTGGCCAGCGCCGGGCGCCCACTAGGGCGCTGCCCTTCAAAATCATTCTGCCTCCAGCGCCACAGGTGGCGCCCAGCCCTGCCAGTGGCGCCCAAAATCGCCAAATTGCCGGTTTGTCCGGTTTTCGTCCGTTTTGGCTCTAATTTCGCGCGTTTCGCCCCCAATTGATCCCGAATCATTCCTAAACATAAAAACACTTTAAATTAGTATAAATCATCACAATTAACATCTAAAACTCTTGAAACAAAATTAAAATATGAGGCGATATACATAGAAATCTATACACTTTAAGCTTAACATCAACACCCCGCACTTAGACTCTTGCTCGTCCTCGAGCAATGGGATAATCTACTACCCTTCAACACATACAAAGTTCATTATCAAGGAGTCTTTTACTTTTCAATCACACACCTTACCCCTTGACTATGATCGATACCGACAACCAAGTATGAACATACAAAATTTCACATTCTTCCCCTTATTTAAACATGCCCAAGTATAACAATTTAATCAATCATACCAACAACCTATTTGCAACCACCCAGCCTCAAGAGTCGACTTATAACCACTAAGACCTCTCAATTCACGCACCTACCCAACAAGAAAGTTTACAACATTACCAATCGTTTATGAGATCATGTGCCCTCACCAACAAACAAAAGAGTGAATAGAACTAGTCCCCACATTCAAATATGCTTTATGAATATAATTTAAGGACATCACACAATTGAACAAAAATTCACTCACTCTCACAAAGAATTCATATGCATCCCGTGGTCATACCATAAGCTTGCCCTTAGTGTAGATCTCCACTAATTCAAGTTAGTCGAATCTAGGATCAATTAAGACTTTTAAGGTTGTAATGTAGGCTAAGGGACGGATAGGATATATTTAGGAATAATGACTAACCCTCCTAAGCACTGTAATACACTACATTCACAAATCAACACATATTCTTCTCAACCAATTCCCTTGCCACCATTCATATTCAACATAACCCTTTTTCAATTAAGCACTTCTATATTTTCACTAGCACAAATTAATAAAAATTCGAGGTGTGTATCTTTTTGTACATACGTTTACTATCATTTTGTTTCCTACACACACTCCATACATGAATATTCAATGGCCAGTGACTTTTGAAAAATTTTTTAGTGCACTAACAGGCCTTTCCATGGCTCGACTCAAAAACTATTCCCCCTTGTCTCACCTTACTTCTTTTAGCGACTAAGTGCCTTAGGAGGTAAAGGTGCAAAAATCTCAATTTAAGAACAAATAGGGGTACGACTTGTAATGTGGGTACCAAAGAAAAGGTCAAACGGCTCAAAGGGGCTAGCAATGGAAATTTTTAATTTTCATGTGACAAGCACATCCATGATCAAACAAGAAAAATGCCTACGTCATTCCCTAGACTAGCATAACCTACAATTTCGCTTCGATTAACATACGGGGCAAGTTCTAGACTACACAAGATAGCATAGAAAATCACTAAACCTCACTCACACATGGCACATGACTCAATCACAACGGTTTTATTCAACTCTCAAGTCAAGCAAGCACACAAAATTGAGAGAATTAAGNAGCATAGAAAATCACTAAACCTCACTCACACATGGCACATGACTCAATCACAACGGTTTTATTCAACTCTCAAGTCAAGCAAGCACACAAATTGAGAGAATTAAGCAACATTACACTATGTAGCATCCAAGTCAAGCAACTGAGCTAAGGCGTCACAAAATAGGCTATTTATTTTTACTCAGGCATCACATGTCAAACCAAATATAAGGGAAAGCAGAATGTATGNCGTCACAAAATAGGCTATTTATTTTTACTCAGGCATCACATGTCAAACCAAATACAAGGGAAAGCAGAATGTATATCATAACCTAATATGCCGACACCAAACATGTCAAAGGGTATTTCAAAGTTACTCAGTTTCTTCCTAACTACTCTAAAAAAATAATTTTAAAGTACCCGGTTCAAGCTACACCCTTGGAAAATAACTGGTGCCCAAAGAAATACCAAGGGATACTACCTACCTATCCTAAGAAAAAAATAAAAAATCTTTTTGGTGTTTTTAAAGCGGACTTTATCCCTCAAGAAAATTGTCCAACAGATCCATTGTCGGGAAACGTCCGAGTTTTTTTTTCTCTATATATATATATATTTTTTTTCTTTTTTTGAACTAACTAAAATTAACAATTAACTAAAACGAAAAATACTGAAAATGCGACTACTACTAAAACAGAACATAATTAATGCTAAAAAGAAATTTCTAACTATACAATTATACAAAAACATCACAAGTAGCATACTTCCCACCCCACACTTAAAGCATGCATAGTCCCGATGCATATAAAAATTAACAAAATATAGTAGGGTGAAAAGAAATGCTCCCTGTCAATCGAAAGTATCCAGAGCAGCAGTTGCAGGCTCATCATCATCAGGGCCTAGAGGAACTACTTCCTGGGGTCCAGTAACCTCTTCACCCCCCTCATCTTCTGTGTCAGAGCCGCGTACGGTGTTCCCATCCTCAGAAGAATGAACAGGGATGCCAGGTGCAATCCCCAACATTTCTTTGGCAGAACTGGATGACTCACTGCGCAATTCCATACGTTCCACATCTGTAGCACCTACTTTACACATCAAAAAGTTCAGAGTTTTACAAATGTACCTGCTGAAACTTTTGTCCCTTTCATAGCGTGGAACTGGCGTGAGCTTGGATGTTGGCTCCATTAGTATAGTAATGTCCATAAGCTCAGGTGAAGGCTCCACCACTTCATCATACCCTGGGTACTCAGGAACCCCAAGGTCTAGCATATACTTAGTGAGCAAGTTTCCAAAGAAAAACCGCCTGATCTGCCGCCCAAACCTCGTACGTGCCATCTCACCAAACATCAAGTCACCCACATTTATGGGTCGGCCTGTCATCAAAAAATAAATGACACACACCCGAGCACGAGTGCAGTCACTGATATGCTCGACAGGCATGAGGCATGCTTGTACAAAATTTTGCCACACCTTGGCAGTCTTGTTAAAGTCTGACCGGACCATATGAAGATGAAGAGTGCCATGTTGTTTGATCCATTGGCACGAGTCAACGCCACACAAAGTGTGACAGATCAATTTGTATTTGGGGCTCTTGACAAATTTTTTAAGCCTCGTTGTGTCAACATCTTCAACCCCCAAGTATTTGCAGATGTTTGTTCGGTGCATTTTGATCTCAATACCCCGTACACTTGAAGTAGCATGCCCGTCGTTCCAATTGGTATAAATTTCCCGGATCATACTCAAATTTTCTTTGCCGGTGTATTGGTAAAAAATAGTTTCACACGTAATACAGTTTTTGACAACTCAGCCAGTCACGTGGACATACGAAAACACGACAACTGGACGTAACTCTTTGAAGAGGTACGGTACAAAGAGGCACAGTTCAGTAAACCCACGAACTTATCAGCCACGGCAAATTCAACTTGATCAAAACGGGAGAGAGGCACAGTCAGAATGAATCTAGACAAAGCTACGGGCAGATACAAGGACCCACAATTGATTACTCGAACGTTATGTAACTGAACCCCTATTACCGTTATCCTTTGTAACGCCTCATTAATGTCATAATTAGTCATTAATGAGTAACCATAGCAAGAGTCGTACATTATAAGAATCTCCTTGCTCGTTCGAGAGATGAAGATCATTCCAGATCCAGACGTCCTGAATCAGATAGAAGATCAGGTAAAAACAGTTACGATCCTTATTTAGGACCCTCAGGATGCGATATCCGCCCCAGGTTCGAAAACACTAGGTCGGACTATAGACTACAAGGAAGAGATGTAATCTCATCCTCATCTAGATCCAGAAAAGATCGAGATGAACGACCAAGAGGTAGTACTTAAATTGTGGATCATAACTTTAATGTAAGTACTACTGAACTTGTCGCAATATTGAAGAACATGGGAGACAAGGTCAAGTGGACTAAAGAGATGCGGTCAAATCCAAATAGAAGAAACACAGATCACTGGTGTGAATTTCACAACGATCGTGGGCACAAAACTGCGAATTGCAGATTTTTACTAGGTGAAGTAGAAAATTTGTTAAAATAGGGCTATTTAACAGAATTGTTTAGTGATAAAGGTAAAAAGGCATATATGAGGAACATGCAGGAGCCCGCAAAGCCTCCTTATCCAAAACGAACCGTTAATGTAATACACGGGGGTGAAGAAGTAAATGGCGTGATTTGCAAAACAACCACAAAGTTCACAATTACACACAGGAAACGTGCTCGTGGAGAAGACGATATAATCTTCGATGATGCAGATAACAACGGATTAATGCTTCCGCACAACGATGCTCTGGTAATATCTCTACTTATTCATGACACTAATGTGAAAAGAGTGTTGATTCATCCAGGAAGTTCAGTCAATATCATTTTGCTAAAAGTCGTGGAAGAAATGCTACTGGGGAATCAAGTAATC
>ML365884.1:0-20428 GCA_005239505.1 Nicotiana paniculata
CTGATGAGGAATCTGAGGTAAGTATAATTCATCTCAAAGACAAGATTAAATTTTTGTCTAAAGGAAGACTATCTGAGTTACTCCTGGATTTCATTGATGAATCTGAGGATCTAAATAATGAAAAGAAACAACTGCTTAAAGAGTGTGTGATTTTGAAAGCTAAGTGCAAAAATCTGGAACTTAGGACTAGAGAAAGTGATAGTAAAAATGCTGAGTTAAAGAACCAGGTTCATGAACTTGACACCACTGTCCTAGAGCTAAGATCTGAAAATCTAAAACTGAAATTAGGAACAGGTAAAAACAAAGCTGATCACACACAACTCACATTAGAAGAAAACCTAGAAAAAATGAAAGACGAGTTGTACAAAAGAGATGAGCAGATAAGAGTCCTTAAGGAGGATCTAAGCAAGTTCAAGCATGAACTACATAGAACTAGCAAATGGAACAGGTCCTCTGATTCTTTGACATGGCTACTGGAACATCATAGTAGCAATAGAAGAGGACTTGGCTTTGGGAATCCGCTACCTAAGTGGGATCCTAAAAGCAAGTACCTCACTCTTCCTGAGAACAAGATTTGTACTCACTGTGGTAAGACTGGTCACTTTAAAAGTGAATGTAATGCAAAAGAAAAGGCCAGTCAAAAGAACAAAAGTTTTGTTCGAGGGAAGAATTGGCTACCAAGTTGGGCTAAAAAGAATTTAATTCTTCTTTTTTCTTATAGAAAGGGACCCAAACTAGTTTGGGTTCTTAAAACTAACCCCTAATTTTCTTTTGTAGATTCAAATGAAAGGTAGTAGCCAAATATGGTACATGGATAGTGGCTGCTCAAAACACATGACTGGCAACAAGGACTAGTTCCTTTCACTTGAGGACCTCAAAGAAGGAAATATCTCCTTTGTAAAAGGAAAGAAAGGTGAAATCACTGGGGTTGGTAATGAACAAGATGATGAAGAAATTGGGCTGGTCAGAAACGCAGTCCAAACTAAAGCAACACTGGAGGAAGGAAAATGTGATGGAATAGTTTCATCCATCCCGGGCAATATGACAGGGGGAATAGAACAAAATAATTCCCAAATTTCGTTTGAACCTGTACCTGAACCTGTTCCACAACAACAAAGCAATGAAGGAACATCAAGGAGTAACTAGTTGGTTGTGAAACCATGCAGATATCTTTACAAAAGCACTGAGTAGAGAGCATTTTGAAAGGAACATGTTACTATTAGGGATGATTAAGATCACTTAATTGAACCAGTTCAGAATGTAAATACAATAAAAAAAATGAAAACAAAGAAAAAATTTGGCTAGAAAAGTCTGAAACGGGTGTAAATAATCAGATTAACAATTGCTCAGTCTCATACTGTAAAAAGTATACTCTTATGCCATGTTTTGATATGACTCACTGATCACAAATGAAATTTTTTCTATCTTTGCAAATTGAGGCTTGATCAAGAGGATTCTGAAATGATGAACCTGGTTCATCGTGCTGGTTCATCTGAAAGGCGAGGTATGTGTTCTACACTCTGCACACTTTGAAATACTAATAATTAAATCATGAGCAGAACTCTGCCCAAACTCAAAATCTTTTCAAAGCCTATCCATTTGACTTTGAACCAGTTCGTTTCAATAAGAATCATCACCAAATTAAAATACCTAGATCTAGGGAAGCCTCAACCGTCAATTCAAAACTAAAAATTCATTCAAGCCATCCCCTCCCTCACAAAACAATTCCCGAATTTCCGATGACTAAGGTAACATCTGTCCCAAACCTTTTTTCTAAGGTCTTCTCTGATGTTGCTGAAAAACTTAGAAATCAGGTTCATACTAGTTGGGTCTGTGAAGGATGTGGAACTGCCGGAGACGAGAAGAAGAGGTGGTAAAAACAAAATAAAATAAACAAAAGAGGGAGTAAGGAGTGAGAGGGGAATAGGGCAAGAATCTTTAAAAATGGCTATCTGTGGTGCTGAGCCAGAAAAGGAGGAAGAAAGTAGCAAGAACGCAGGGGGAAGTGAATCAGGAGAAACCACTGAAGGGTTAGTAAATTTAGGAAAGGTATAGATGAACCTGGTTCATCTACTTAGGAAACCCTGGTGGATTTGCTGAAATGTTAGGCGATAATTACAATCCAAAGAAGAAAAGTACTCCTAAAGCTCAAACGTCTGAAACAAGAAGAGAAAGTAAGAAAAGAAAATCTGCTCCTTCTGAGACTTCTAATATTTCTCTTCCAAGAGGAAGAACTACAAGGAGCAAGGTAAAGCAAAGTGAGGACGAGTTGAAGAGAGATTTTAGAGGAGAGTAAGAAGAAAAGAGTGGAAAACGGGAAAGAAAAGGTTGGTGAGCCTATTGAGGCTGTTGAAGTGGATGAGATGGACCTGGTCCATCAAAGTGGAAAAGTGACAGAGGTAGAGGTTCATACCCCTAAGCCCAAGAAAGCCAAGACTTCCTCAAAGAAGTCTTTATCTGTTTCTAAGTCTGCTGAACCATCCATCTTGGGTAAATGAACCAGGTCTGCAATTTTCCCAAGCCTTAATTTCCTAGCCTGCCTAGAACTTTCAGTGACCCCGATTCAGAATTTTTGTTTGTTGCTCATGTTTTAACTGTTTTTGTTTTATTTTGTGGATTGTGACAGAATCGTATTCGCTCTATCAATGAAATCTGATGTTATTTTCTCTGATTCAATATCTCTATTTTTTTATAGTTTGAATTCTTAGTTGATTATTGATGATTAATCCATGATTGCATATACAGTTGCCCAAATGGCCATGAGTAAGTGTTAAAATCTAGGATGGTGGTTCTAGTATGAATCTGAGGTTTTAATCGATTCATAGGGTCTTAAACAAGAGAATTCCTATCAATAACTTCTGGTTTTAATATGAATTGACTCCGCTTTGGTCACTAGCTCCGTAGGTCCCGTGATTAATGCGCCTTAAACCTCTCTCTTGAAAAAGAGCATTTTTTAGTGGAGCCTTAGCACGTGAACCCATAGGAACAGGGCCCTTCTTCTTTGCAAAAAAGCTGATGAATTATCATCACATCAGTAGGCGCAGAAAGCAAATCTTGGTATTGACTTATTGAAAATCTCTTTGAGATTGCTTAGACAAATCTTNCAAGGCTATTCCTTTCACACCGCTGGCAAGTTCAACCATTTCCCCAGCTTGAATCTCGTTCAATCCATAAACACGTGCAATTCCATCTCCAACTGAGACCACTCGACCGATCTCATCCACTTGAAGACCCTTCCATCGGTCGCATCTGCCCTGTCTCAATCGGTCGAGCTGTATCGGTCAACCATAGGAAACTGCCCAATAGCTCTTCTTTCTTTTGGTAAAGGTTAACGCCTTTTTTTTATTGATTCAATACAATAGGGGAAAAGATCACACAATTTTTTTTTTGCAACTTTTCGATGATGCCAAAAGGGGGAAGATAGGTTGTGCTCTGAACATGTGATATTTATAACCTAATGAACCTGCTTCTTTGTGATAAATGCTTAATACTCTTATATGTGTCAATGTTGGACTAAGCTAAAACAGGCCTGAAGCATAAAGTTTGTCATCATCAAAAAGGGGGGAATTTGTTGGCCTAAGAAAGGAAATAGTTTTGAAGATTGACAAAGAAACTCCGAGATGAACCAGGTCCATTACATGTGACATAGACCAGCAGAGTTAAAGGCACATGAGATGCACATGCATGAGATAAAAGTATTCTGGTAAAGTTGAGATATTTTCTGATAGAAAAGATTGCAAAAACGAAATTGGAGAAGGAGTCCTTATTCAATAAGAACATAATCTAAGATAAGGAAGGATTTAAGAGTTGAGTTTGACTAGAACTCTTCTACCAAGGAAGAGTAGCATTAGGATTATAGTTAATTCCTTATCTACTAAATCCTATATATTCTGCAGAATGTTTTATTGTAGAGAGATGCACAAAAACAGAAAATTATCAAGAATTTAGAGCAAAATTCGTGAAGAAATTGTGCAACCAGTTCGAGCCAAATTGGAGAGTGCGAATCTGGAGCTACTTGAACCAGCTAGAAGAATCAGTTTCATTTGTTGTCTTTTGAGTCTAGTTGTTTGTAGTAGGTGATTACATATTGTATCTTTCAGCTTTATCTAGAAGCAATTGTAATAGGTACTGAGTGTTCAAGTTATAGTTAACTTGAAGTTTGTCGCAAATAGCTAGAGGCTAGTTTGCCACAAAGGGTTAGAGTTAATCCTTAGGTTTACAAAAGAGTTTATTTTGTAAATGCTGTTTGGCTCATTGTTGTAGTGAAGTGTTTGGAGAAAATCCTACTGAGTAGTAGGTCGTGGTTTTTTTACCTTTTGAGCCGGGTGTTTTCCACGTAAAAATCTCTGTGTTCTTTAATTTTCTGCATTTATTATTCCGCAACAGTGCGAGTTGGAACATATAGAAGAACGAGGTCCTTCTATAATGACAGCACTCGAAAATTTGACACCACACAAATCACTCTCCCCCCCTCTTGTGTGGTATTGACGTATAAAACATCAGAGCTGCTCATGACTTCAAACTGATGAACGACGCGCTATAGCTCAAAACGGCCAGTCGGGTCGTTACACCAACTTAAGAGACTAAGTGTCTCATTTCTCACCATGACCACTCTGAACCCGAGTCAACCAACCCAACGCCACACAAAAGAGATGATCCACACAAGCAATGAAGCATAAATGGGGAAAACGGGCTAAACTCTCAGAACGACCGGCCGGGTCGTTACAGAATTTCAGATACTTGAAGTATATTCTTGGTTCTCTATTTTCTCATAGAAGCTCCTTATCGCTAGCTATATATAATTGTGTCTCATTTGCTAAATTTTCATGAATTTCCAACACAATCAATCGGGAAAGTAGTAGTCTCAAGTTTGCTTATAGGTATATGTATTTGTATGGTACCTTTGGATGGAAAATTACCAAAAAATTACAAGTTAGTTGACTGATGTATGGAGCTTCTGTAAGGTGATTACTTTGAAAAGATTCAAAGCATGAATTGCTTTATTCAGATGGAATTTTGTATTAATATTTCACTACATGGGACAGTAACATTTAAACCTTAAGAATTTTGCTCCAACTTCTGCAATTTGTGATTGTAGCTTTGCATTTGAGTCCTTATGCTTTGTCTTATTAGACCTTAATATATAGTATTCTGCTTCTGGTATACAAATAGTGATTAATTTGTGTTATTTTCTACTTTGGTTTATAAATTTGGTACATTTGTCTGATCGTTTCATTTAAAGTTCAGCCCCTTTTGAAGAAGAGATACGGGAAAGAGACCTAAGACTCTAATGAAGACTTCAACATCTTTCTGAATAAAAACATTCTTCTATAGTCGTGAGCTTATAGGAAAACCTTGCCTTCTTCTATAGGAAACAGTGCTAATAGGTTATGGTGGTTGGGGATATTTTGGTAGCATTTTCAGCATCAATGACCTCTTTGAACATTTGTAGCAAGGTAACGTTTGGACTTTTCAGTTCAAGAATTGAGTGTCTTTGGTGAATTTCGAATCTTTTACTTTTTCAAGAAAACATGTTTATGTTTTAAGATGATTGTTTGATTGAAGGATTCTATTGCATATAGCATAATTCTTCCATGGTCTTTGTTCTGTTTCTGTTAGTGCGCTGCGGAAAGAAGGAGCAAAGGCGAAAAAGCTCTAGTGATTTTCCCTTGAGTACTGTCACGCCTGAGAAGATAACTGCATAACCTAGAGAATTGGATTATAAATCGTGTTAATGGAAATTTGCTCACTCAAGATGGAGATTTTTTGGATTGGGTAATTCCTCTACATTGCAAAGATGATCTTCTTACTCTTTGGAGACACTAAATTCTAATAGAATTTCCTCTTGCTCTTCAGGTGATTTTCACTATATATTTTCTTTTTGTACAACTTGTCTACTGTTTTGGAAGAAAATAAAATGATATTTTGAGGTTTTACACCATGCTAAAGTTTCATTTGACATATTTGTTCGATGATTTAATATTAGCTCACTCATGCTGTATAGATGAAATCTTTTCTGCCAAAGTTGAACCCAAAGACTTAAGTTTGAGGTGAAGTATCTACGAAGTGGAATGTAATGGCAATGAAACTTTGCAGAGTAACAATGGAGATAGTTTGGGCAGGGGTAATTCTTTAACATGTAAAGACTATCGGCATGGTAGTTCCTTTACATGTAAAACTATATAGATACTATCATCTTTACACTTCAGCATCTAATATCATAATGCACAATGAATGCAAAGAATGTATTATTCGCCATAATGCAACATCATGATGAATATTTTGCTCCAAAATGTATATAATAATCGAGCAATTAGCATGTGATATTGTGCGATATTGTCTATCTAAGTTGATACCAACTTATATGGATCAATTTTTTTCTTTGCACTTCAGTATCAACGCAAAATTAACAAAAAAAATAATAGCTTCAACTTTTACAATATTGGGCCCGTGCTGGCACGGGTTGTAGTGCGTGATCTCTCAAGAGTGAAATTTGTGTTGTTTAGTATACATGTACCATATCTATATTCTTGATATGCTAAACTCACACAGATATTTGACATTGTAAGTGAAAAAATGATAGTCTTTTTATTAATAGAAGGAAGAATAAACCATCATGTTTTCGCTACTATCATTAGGTAACCTTTAGGTAATTTGCAAGAGTTTGTAAACTTTGTTGTTTGGTTCAGAGTTATAGTGAAGTGTTTGGAAAACTCCTACTAGTAAGTAGATCGTGGATTTTTTACCTTTTGAGCCGGATATTTTTCACATAAAAATCCTTGTGTTCTTTACTTTCTGCATTATTTATTCCGCAACTGCAATGTAAGGAACGCATAGAAGAACCAGGTCCTTCGATAATATCGTGCACACAAAAATTGGACACCACACAAATCACGTCCTCTTGTGTGGTATTGAAAAGGCTAACACCTTATGAAAAGATCAAGATGAGTGCACTACCTGAAAACTGCAAAGAGGAATCCACCACTAGGCCACCACAATCCAATGATCATTACTATTATTTATGGAAGGAGAGGACAAGAGATCACCTACAGATGTATTATGGATGCTTCTAATGTGTTAAAAATAACCACATGATCAAGAATTGTCCTATATGGGAAGTCGAGTGAAAAAAAGAGAGATCTAAAAGAAGAAACAAAAAGAAGGAACACGTTCATGAGAACAATGGTTGCGGCTTGGGAAGCCAGTTTAGATGAGGACATTGATGATGATGATGATTTTGGACGAGCTCTTATAGAAATTCACGAATCTAAAGATGAACCTGATGAGGAATCTGGGATAAGATTTTTGGACCAAAAGGATAAAATTAAATTCCTCTATAGATAGACTATCAAAATTGTTTCTAACTTTATTTGATATTTATGAATATAAGTTCCGAAAAAGAACAACTGTAAAAAGAGTGTAACTTTTTGAAAGTAGAATGCAAAAACCAGGAAATAAAAGCTAACAAAACTGAAAAGGAAAATACTATTTTGAAGAATCAGGTTCATGCAATTGATACAACTATTTTAAAACTTAGATCTGAAAATCTGAAGTTAAAAGTTAGGAACATAAAGGAATAACTAAGGATGAACAACTCAAACTAGAGGATGACTTAAGGAAAGTCAAAGATGAGCTATACAAAAAGGATGAAAAGGTAAGAGTTCTAAAAGAGGACTTGGAAAAGGTAAAAAAATGAACTTGATAAAACATGTAAATGGAACAGGTCCTCCGATGCATTTTCATGGCTACAAGAACACCATAGTAGCACTAGAAAGGGACTTGACTTTGGAAATTCTGCACCCAAATGGAATCCCAAAAATAAGTACTAAACACTTCCTCAGAATAAGATTTGCACTCACTGTGGTAACACTTGACACTATAAATGTCGCGACCCAATTCCCACTATAGGTCATGATGGCACCCAACGTCGCCGTTAGGCAAGCCAACGACGAACTATCAATTTAATTTTTCATTTTATTATTTTAAAATCATAAGTTTTATTAAGTAAAGAATTCAATGCATTTAAAAATGATGAATATGCTAAACATGTTTTCTCTCGGCGCATGTTAAGCAGAATATACTAATGTGCACGAGCAACATGACAAACCCGACCACCACTACTCTAACGCCACCGACGAGCTCAGTCACACCAGTCACAACTGTACCGGCGCATGCAAAGCCATTAACGTTTGGAAGTTTTCTTCCACTTCAGTTTCAAACAATAAGGGAAGACCCAGGTGAGTGTGAAGCTAATGAGTATCAACAGAATTTAGCTGGGAAACGAGTCGTGCGACGAACAGGGGAAGAGATCCCACGCCGGCGCAAAATCTACGGTGAATTCTTTATCCATGACTCAAAACCTAGTACCAATGGAACAGGGGAAAAAATTAGGTAAGAGAAAGATTATAAAAGGAATCACAGCTCTCAAATGGGGAAGGCACTCACATACATTCCTCCAGATCTGCATGGAGATACAATTATAGTAACCATTGTAGAGGATGATATTAAGGAACAACAAAATTACTGGAATAATTCACTCATTGGGTATGTTTTGGGGGTAAATCCTTATTTCAAATCTATGGAGAACTATGTTGAAAATGCGTGGGATTTCGTTAATACTCCAAAAATCCTATACAATGATGATGGATATTACATATTTAGATTTGATTCACTTGAAGATAGAGATAAAGTCATGCAACTAGGTCCTTACACTTTTCATAATAAGCCATTTATTTTGAAGAATTGGTCGATCGATTTTATTTTTGATCCGGAATGTTTGTATGTAATTCCATTGTGGGTAAGGTTTCCAAACTTGCCAGTTGGATATTGGTCTGCCGAGGTCTTAAGCAAATTGGCAAGTGTAGTAGGAATGTCAATGTATACAGATTTATACACTACTGAGATGAATCGAATTTCCTTTGCCAGAGTCCTAGCAGAAGCAGACATTTCTTACCCTCTACCGACCAATATTGAAATTCATACTCCAGTAGGAATTATCCATCAAAGCATTGAGTATGATTGGAAGCCTAAATTTTGTATGAATTGTGCAGGCATACCACTGAGGAGTGCAGATAGAGTAAGGATCAAGAGAAAAATGGAGCTTTTTTAGAGCAAAACGGAAGGAAGAGAAAGGGCAGAAGAAGGAAAAAGGTAGAATCCAAACGGGTAGCAAAAGATTTGAATGCTATGCCAAATGAACCAACAGTTGAAGAACCAATAGTTGATGCTACAAATGTGGATGTAACTGGGGTAAATGAAATAGGATCACAATTGGAAGGAAAGCATATGTATAGCAATGCAATCCCAGCACTTTCAGAAGTAATAAGGAAAGAGAGAAGATATTACAAGAGAGTGGCTGTGAATACTGTGGAGGAACAAACACAAACAGGTTGTTCTACTAGTCAAATTGGTACCACAAACAGATTTGAGATCCTTAATCAAGGTGGTACCTCATCTGATACTAGGCAGGGTGGGCATGTCCATCCTATACCTTCATGATAGTTAGTACTTGGAATATTAGAGGGCTGAACGGGCCCTTTAAATAGAAAAAGTTGGTGCTCTTTCTAAAAAATTATAAAGTAGAGATAATGGGACTAGTTGAGACAAGGGTGAAAGAAAATAAAGCTAGGAGAATAACCCAGAAGATAGTTAAGGACTGGAAAGTTCAGTATAACTATAATTATGCATATAATGGAATAATTTGGCTATTGTGGAAGTCTTATGTTCAAATTCAAATTCTTGTTGTAGATGCACAATTTATTCATTGTGAAGTGAAAGAACCAATTAGCTAGAAGAAATGGCTCTTCACTGTGGTATATGCATATAATGAATTGAGCCCAAGGCAACAGTTATGGGAGAAGCTTATTGGTATAGGTTCTAATATTACAAGTGACTGGCTGATTAGTGGAGACTTTAACAATGTCTTGCAAGTACATGACAAAATTGGAGCTCCTATAACACAGGCAAAGGTACAAGGCTTTGAGGAATTCCTGGATGGAATGCAATTCACTCCCTTGAAAAGCACAGGATAGTATTATACTGGGTGCAATAAAAGGGATGAAAATGCCAGGGTGTATAGTAAATAGACTGGGCATTTTGGAATTTCAACTGGCTGATGAGAAATGGGCACATTCAAGCAGAATTTTTGAACCCTGGTGTCTCTGATCACTCTCCTATACTGATGAATTGCAAGTTTGGTATGATACAGCAACACTTGCATCCCAGACCATTTAGATTGTACCATAATGTCCTTCACTGTCCAGAATTCACAAGAATAGTGAAAGAAGTATGGGGTACAGAATGATGGAGGTATAGGGCAGGGCAGGACATGGTATAAGCTCAAAAGACTTAAGGATGTATTAAAAGACTTGAACAACTATATGGCATCTTACCAGCAGAGATTGGCTCGAGCAAAGCAAAAGTTGGAGCTGGTTCAACATCAATTGTCTCTGCAACCTTTAAGACAAGAACATGTAGAACAGGAAAAGGAAGCGCTGTTAGAAGTGGAGAACTGGAGTGACATTGAGGAATAGGTGCTGAGGCAGAAATCTAGAGCTACTTGGATCCAACATGGAGATGCAAACACCAAGTACTTCCATGCTCAATGGAAGATGTGTACTAATACTAACTTTATTGTTTCTATTCAAAATGATGCAAGTATCAAATTAACAGAACCTAAACAGGTGGAGGAACAGTTTCTGGAGTTCCTTAAGAAACGGATGGGGGAGTCATCACCAGTGCATCCTTGTCCAAATGCTGAGGCGATCAAAAAAGGACATTGTCTAACAAGGCAACAACAACTGGGGCTGGCCAAGTCAGTCACAGTGGAGGAAATAGTAGGAGCTATCAAAAGCATGCCAACTGACAAGGCACCTGGTGTTGATGGATTTCCAATAGTGTTCTTCACTCAACAATGGGAGGTGATCAAAGAAGATGTGATTGCTGATGTGTTGGAGTTCTTTAACACAGGAAAGCTCCCAAAGGCCATAAATAGCACTGCTATCACTCTGATTCCTAAAGTCCCTAATCCTAAACAGGTTAAGGATTTTAGAACAATAGCATGTTGTACAACTATCTACAAAATTATCACAAAGGTCATCACAGGAAGGCTAAAGGCAGTAATGGACTATCTGGCGGGGGATTCTCAATCAGCCTTTATTGAAGGAAGGAATATAACTGATAATATTATCTTCACTCATGAACCAGTCAAAGGCTATACTAGGAAAGGAATATCTGCAAGGTGTGTTCTCAAAGTTGATCTTAGGAAAGCCTATGATACTTTGGATTGGTTTTTCTTGAAGGGAATGTTAATTGATATGGGATTTCCACACAGATTTGTTGGCTGAATAATGGAGTGCTTAACAACTGTGTCTTATTCTTTGAACTTAAATGGAGGACTCACAAATCCATTTGGACGTAAAAGGGGGATAAGATAGGGGGCCCTATGTCTCCTTACTTATTTGTGATTGCCATGGAATATTTGCAAAAGGAATCCAGTCAATTGTTTTAAATAAGGACTTTCATTTTCATCCGAGATGTAAAAGATTAGGAGTGGTTCATGTATGCTTTGCTGATGATCTATTGATGTTCTGCAGAGCTGATTTGAAGTCAATCAAATTACTTCAGGATGCATTTTTGAAATTCTCAAGAGCTTCAGGTCGTCAAGAAAATCCAGATAAAAGCTCAGTTTACCTTGTAGGTACAAATAAGAGGATGAAAGAACTTATCTTGCATGAATTGGGATATAATGAAGGAAGCTTGCCATTCAAATACTTAGGGCTGCCATTAGCTCCAAAAAAGCTAACTAACCAACAAGTATTGGCCACTGGTTGAAAGATAACTGCAAGGATCAGTTGCTGGACCTCAAAATTACTGTCATATTCTGGAAGATTACAGCTCTTTAAGTCAATGATATTTGGGATGAAATCTTATTGGGCTCAAGTTTTATTACTGCCAAAGAAGATTAGCAAGATGATAGAGGCAATATGTAAAACTTATATGTGGACAGGTCAGGCTGATATATCTAGAAGAGCTTTGGTAGCATGGGACAGATTTTGTTTACCACAAACAATGGGAGGCTTGAATGTGATAAATCTCTGTAATTGGAACAGAGCTGCAATAGTGAACCATCTATGGGCAATCACTAAGAAGAAAGACTGTTTATGGATAAGATGGGTTCATTCTTACTATATAAAGAACAGGAGTATTGACACCATGCTATACTTAAGAGTGCAGCTTGGTTTGTAAGGAATATTATTGAACAAAGGAAGTTAACACTAATTTACCAAGCTTACAAGGTAATGTACATGAAAGACTGGAATCTTTACATAACACAAGTGGTGAATTCAGTATTAAGAAGCTTTACAAATTGCAAACTCCTCAGGGTCAAAAGGTTTACTGGAAAAGTTTGATTATACATCCTCATATACATCCTAGACACAAGTTCAACTTGTGGCTGGCCATTCTAAGGAGATTACCAACAGTTGATCGACTGTAGAAAATAGGCATACAAGTATCGCAATTATGTGTGTTTTGTGGTCAGGAAGATGAGTTATTTGAATATTTATTCTTTGAATGTTCCTACACAAAAACTATATGGCAAATATTACTAAACTGGTTGGGAATTCAAAGACAGATTCATCCTTGGGAGGAGGAGTTGCACTAGGTGTCTAATTATGCTAGGAAGAAGCAAGGAATTGGCAATATTATTGTAGCAGTGTTTGGCATGCTGATGTACAGTTTATGGAGAGACAGGAATATGCTCAGATTTCAAAATGAGAGCACTTCAGCAGAGCAGATATGTCGAGAGATAACTACATATATACTTATCAAAGGCCATCTACACGGTAATTGGCAGAAGCACATGGGAGCCTTGAACAGATACCCCTAGCTAGCCTTATACTTGTATTTTCTGTTTATGTTCATAATAGTAGAATACATCCATAGGATGTGATACATATAGTAGTATAGTATATTTATATAGTTGATACATCTATGAGGTGTTGGAGTCAAGTGTAGTCTAAATAGAGATAAGGAACTGGTCAGCATGGTCCTACTATGTAAAGATAAATTTTCTGATAAATGAAATGATAGTTTATGGAAAAAAAATGATGAATACTTAAAGTATTAGTAAGATGAAAAATAAAATATG
This sequence comes from Nicotiana paniculata, assembly GCA_005239505.1. Classification (NCBI taxonomy): domain Eukaryota; kingdom Viridiplantae; phylum Streptophyta; class Magnoliopsida; order Solanales; family Solanaceae; genus Nicotiana; species Nicotiana paniculata. Next base: position 13,151 of record ML365884.1, read on the forward strand.
AAAATATCAAGCCGAACCATAAACAACCACTGGAGTATCCCAAAACCCGGTGTCACAAGTGCATGAGCATCTACTAAAAAATGTCATAATAATAATAATACAATATTTGTCTAGAATATATAATAGACAGGATAAAGTAAATAATTAATGTTCTCTACTGGGATTGGGTTAGTGAAATTTCATGTTTATACAATGTTGTCATAGACTTGAATGGTGCGATCCGCATATTTTGATTTTTTGAAGCTTAAGTAAGGTAGGAATCTACGGCCGCAAATTGTGTGGACCGCAAATTTCCTCTTGCGGCCGCAGATTAGGACTTTCTCTGTCATTAGAGAGTCTTCACAATTTTGGGACTCTGAAGTGCGGCCCCGGTCTCAAATGTGCGGGCCGCGAGTTCCCATCTGTTGCCGCAAGTCAAATTGTGAGGACCGCATATCCCTTATGCTGCTGGCATGAATCAACTTCAAAATTCAAATGTATCTAATTTTTTCTCCCTTACCTACACAACTCCTATATGTGTTTGAACAATGATTTGCAACTAGCAATCTCCTCTACTTGATATAGACAATGGTTAGATCAAGAGGCCGAGGCGACACTTCAAAGGGGAGAGGTGAATCTTTTCGGGGTCGAGGTAAAAATGCCTTTCCCCTTGGCCAGCCAAAGACAATCAGAAAGAAAACAACAGCCGGCAGAGGGAGAGGTGCAGACCTCTCCGAGTCTAGCTCCAATGTCCCGTCTAGGGAGGTGGCAGAAGGAAACCCATCCTCTGTGCAGGAGGAGCAAACGGCCACTCAATTGATGATGCAGGGGAGATACTAGCTTAGGGATGAGCCGTCTTTATCTCACAGCACCTCCAAGGAGTCGGAGAGTGCTAATCAGGCTTCTGAGCCATCAGCTACATCAGTCCCTGAGGGGGTTATACATGACATCCCTGATGATAGCAGAGGGGAAGATGCTACAGTTAGAGGGCTTGAGAGATCAAAGAAGAAATAGGTTTGGGAGGATCGTTTTGTCAGCTTGGCCGCCTTCACCAGTTTTCATACGTGGTGGCCAGTGAGGTCGCTAACTCTTGAGCGACAGTTTCTGTTGAAGGATTTGGAATTATACAACCCGGAAATTTTGAGGCAGTTCAGAGAATGCAAGGGTTAGATGTGGTTCACCGAGAGAGTGGAGGATGCCAAAGAATACCTCATCCGAGAATTTTATGCAAATGTTGCTCATATCAAGAAAGGGACGAAGGTGATCAAAGTCCGCAACCTCGAGGTGAGGCTTGATCAGTATACGCTAAATGCGTACTTGGGCTTCGATGATGTTGAGCCGAAGGAGTATCTGGAGAAGTGTGCACCAAAGAAGGAAGTCCGACCTTTGCTGGCTGAGATTTTAGCACCACCAGGGTGATCACCACCATGGATTACCGCTGGGGTTCCCATTCAGAGGAGTACTTTGAGCTTTGAGGCAAAAGGGCGACAGACCTTTGTTCGTAGCAGGCTGGATCAATACCTGAACGAGACTCACCTTCCTATTACTCGGCAGTTCTTCTGGTTTCCAATATGGCCGGGTACCCAATAAATGTGGGTGTTGTGATGTCAGCCTACGTTTTAGTGATTGCACGGTAGGATAGATCGGCCTACCCTTATCCCAACACTATCACAGAGTACCTTACTGATGCAAAGGTAGAGCCAAGAGATCTGGACACCAAGGTGAAGCCGAAGAAGCCATTCGACTGGTAATTTGTGATGGATGCGAGCAACCCAAAGAAGATAGTCCAGCCTTCTAACACCACAAGCCAGTCTGATGAGCCAACACTGGTAGCGTCTGAGGCAGCTGATCTTCCATCCACCTCTGTTGAAGCTTCTACCAATGCCACTGCTATGCCTCCACCATCATCTTCAGCTTCTACCACAGCCCTTAGAGTTGCTCTAAAGCCAGTGCACGTGCCCACAGTTCCCCTATCTGCTATGCGACACTACAAGAAAAAATGTCTATAGCGAAGGGAAATCTGGTCGTTATAGGTCCAAATACGGTCGTTATAGATCAATAGCGACCGGTAAAAATCTAGTTGTGACCGGTCGTTATAGGCCTTGACGTTAAAAGTTCACGACCGGATTCCAATCCAGATGTTAAAAATCTTTTAGCAACAACAACTAATCCAATCGTTACAGTACCTTTGAACGACAAGATTTCCCTTCGTTAATTGCCATTTCGCCTTCGTTAAGAGCCTCTAATAATTGACAACTAATTTTGCTTTTAACGACCAAAATTCCTCTCGTTAATTGTGAATTGCTCTCAACAACATTATATTTAATGGCCAAAATTATTTTGCTCATGGTAATTTTGATAAATATAATTAGATGAAATTAATGGATCACATCACAAAAAATATGAACATTTAATACTCAAAAAACATCATTGTTAATTACAAAGAACTAATGCATCACATAGACAAAATTATACAAATATTCAAATTATATGATATTATTCTTTTCAAAGTCTAAAACAGAAAAGAATAAAATAGTAACATCTAATAGGGAAACTCAACCCCTTTCAAAACAAAGTAGGTTCCTTTCGCAATTCAACTTGGTCTTTAACATTTACAGCTGCTTCAACACGCCCAAACAATAACCCTTACTTCAATTGTGAACAAGTCCAAAGAAGTAATACCCCTTGCTCAACAATAACCCTTGCTTCCACTGCAAATATTCACATCCAAAGAAGTAGATTCAGAATTAAGTAAACAAGTCCATCATTCACTAACTAAAGGAAAAAAAGACGCTTCAAGTATCTTTCAGTTTGCAATCCATTAAGTAGAGAATTCAACCACAAAATCTCATCGTGAGACTGTTCATAAATAAGAGAAGACAAAAAGAAAAATAGTAACAATCCTAAAAGCAGAAGCATAGAAAAAATGATAGTGCCCAGCTGCTACGAACTATCTTCATCCTTTACAACTACATTAAGAGCCAATAGGAATTAGCTGCTAGAAGAGATCATCTTTACTTTCATAGGGAGACCAGTGCATTATAATTTCTGAATTCCTTTTCCAATCATCAACTGAATGATTGAATCAACATTTTCAACTTTCTTCTCCCTTCACCAAATCAATCTTCACATTTTCAAATATAAAAACCATGTTAAATAATTTAATGAGGCATTCCTACAACTAAATGATAATGTAGTTTGCAAAATACAGAACCAACTATAAAAACTATCTTTATTGAAATGCTAAACCAACATTTTGAATATGAAAATTTAAAGTATCAAGAAAATAATGCTAAATATGTTCCCTATAATCCAAAAAATCAACAAGAAGAAATCAGAAAGTCAGCGCACATGAACAACAATACCTTATTTCCTTGTGCTCCTTAAAAATGTACATGATAAAATTCCAACAGTGTTGTGCTACAGAAACAAAAGGAATATGTTTCTTCTATTATTGCAATGCTAATCGCTAGAAACAGGACAATATGAGAAACTAACAAGAACAGTTATGAGGACTATAAAAATACATTCTTCCCTCTCTTCCTTTGCAACACGAAAATAAATCACATCTGCCCCGAGTCTCATGCTACTTGTTTTCAAACAATTTCCATCTAGCAACTCATTACAAAGCTATAAGTTAGTTGTTGCATACTAAAATATAGTTGCAAAATTTCCATGTGTGAAATCGTAACAAACCTGAGATGGTATAACGATTTATAAGGTGCATTCTATTTGGATATAATTATATGATTTGGTGACTGCCAAAGGTATGAATATCTGAATATATAGCATGTACTGGGGTCATTGGGTGGACCAAATTAAGAAGATGCATGAAAAATTTAACATACAGATAAATAAAATGTTTGGAATGCCAAAAGTTCCTCGTAGAGAGCCAGCAAATCAACTCAAAGCATATGCACTATCTTCAAGAAAGATTCTTGATCTGATAAGAGGACAAATGCATGTTAGTGAAGTAAGAAACCTCCTACTATTTCTTTTTATTGTGGAAAATAAATGAATTAAATTATAGGTTGCGATTAATGTAAGACGTGAAACAAAGATCTAAAGTACAACTCACAAAAATATGAACTATTAGGGCATTTTACACCAATATCACTAAAATAGATTGAAAGGGAAAAAAGACATCACTTACTTGAAAATTACATGACCATGGAAATACATATTTGGTCAGTTATACAAGAATATGTGATCTAATCGCATTAAAGCCAACTTTTGTAGAAGTCGAATCATTTCCTACTGTCAATGTGACAGACAACAACACAACTTACCTGCCAGATTCATAATAAATTCCTCAGCAACCTGACGATGTGCTTCCCTTATCATCCGGCCAATTCCTTCTCCATTTTTTTCTCTAGCAAACCATGAAAATACATATTTGGTCAGCTAATAGAAGAAGATGTGATCTAATCGCAGTAAAGCCAACTTATGCAGGAGTCGAATCATTTCCTACTGTCAATTGTGACAGACAACAACACAACTTACCTGCTAGATTCGTAAGAGATTCCTCTGCAGACTGACGCTTTGCTTCCCTTCTCGTCCGGCCAATTTCTTCTCCATTTTTTTTCTCCAGCAAACCATGGAAATACAATTTGGTTAGCTAATACAAGAAGATGTGATCTAATCGCAATAAAACCAACTTCTACAGAAGTCGAATCATTTCCTACTGTTAATTGTGACAGACAACAACACAACTTACCTACCAGATTCATAAGAGATTCCTCAGCAGCCTGACGTTGTGCTTCCCTTGTCGTCCGGCCAATTCCTTCTTCAATTTTTTCTCCAGCAAACCACACATCAATTGTTAACATTCATGCTACTGGAACATGGCTTTACAAAGCTCACCAGAGACACAAGCAAGATCCATAGGAACTTGCAGATTGTGCTCCATGTTCCATTAAGTAAAAGTGTGACATAAAGCTCATTGGAACAGTGGAATGTGGATATAAGTGCTCCAACATACCTCCACAGAAAATTACAGTTTTGGACTTGAAATAAAACCTGACTTGAATTCCACCGGCAAGTATTTTCCATAAGCATTCAGAAACCTCATAAAGAGGAGGGAGGAAACTATATTATAGTGTTGCATAATGACTGGGCATAGGAGGAGCAGTACCTTTGCTCAACACTTGAATGCAATATCCTGTAAAGCTCCAGCAGATGTTTCTAAATATGGATCATAATGTCTAGGTTCAAGGTCAAGATCCCTATTGCTGGAAGATGACCGACCCAAGGAGACTTCCTCACCTGTGAAACTAGAATTTGTGAACACAACATGATGTTTTGAATATAAATTTAGCTTATTTCATGATTTTCTTCCAATGACATTCACACGATTATAGTATCAAATAGCTGTTTGTTATCTTGTTTTTTATTCCAAATCTCATGTGTGTACTTTATTAAAAGAAACTGCAGTTAATTAGGCTATACGTATAAAACACTTCTACCTAGATCAGCACGGATGATAATATCTCATCACTTATTCAGAATGTCAAGTCCGTCCCAACCATCAGATTCAACACCTAAAGCTTCACAGAAATCTTAGAATGGATGTTGCAGCAAAATGTTACCTTCATGCTTACCAGTGTCAAAGTATTGAAGTACAAATTGCTTCACACAACTTGTACAATTCTTTCTAAAACCGTTAAACCAGAAGATAAAACTAATAATTAAACTTGTCGAACAAGTGCCTAAAGTACATTATAAACTGCAGCAGAAGAGGGAAAAGAACTAAATATTTTGGACGACTCAAGGCTGTGGTAAACAATTTAAGGGTTTTAATGGGCTTAAGCAATGTGCATAACCGAAGCATTTCAGTTTTAACCAAAGAGGAAGAAGGAAAACACGTTGAAGCGTGCAATCGTTGTAAAGAAAGACTCTTCGGATGGTAATTGTAACGATAGCCAAATAACATGCTAATCTCTTGCCTAGAACAGCAGTTCCAGAACAATTAATGCCAAAACAATATCATGATTTGCCGAAACAAGGGGCGGAGCTCGATTGAACTTAACCAAACTGAACGAGATGGCACGCTGGGACACGAAGGAAGATATGAAGAGGTACAACGACCCATGTTCAAGCCTAGATTTAGTGCCTAGGGTTATATAAATTTCAGTGACTCCGACAGCGAATTGGAAGGCGTATGCGATGGTGAATCAAAATAAATTGAAGGCTTTTGGAATAATTTACAGTAATTTCAAATTTAGAATAAAACAAGGTTGAAATCAACAGAACAATAACCAGGGTTTCTTTTGCTTAGGAGAGTTGGGATTGGGGAAGAGCAAAAGAAAATAATTAACGCCCCTTTTACTAATAAATAGTACTAGTTAGTTTTACCGTCCGGATATTATGTCTTTTAAGTGATGTATATTGTCTCTTCATTAATATAAATTTAAAAATTGGTTTTAACGCCTACAGATGTCACGACTCCAATCCTAAGCCGGCCGTGATGGCGCCTATCATGAACTAGGCTAACTCACCATTTCAGATTATCAATATATTCCATAAGATCCCCAAAATTTAGCAGATTAAATATATCAGAAAGAGATAAAACAAATACACACTTTCCCAAAATTTGGAGTCAACTATCATGAGCATCTAAGACTGAAAATACAATGTACAAGTGACTTGCTACAATAAAAGTATGAGGTACAAAAGACCAAAAGAAACTATAATCTGAGGGAAGGAAAGGAGGTGAGCTGGGGACGCTGAGCAGCTACCTCGATCCTCGAACAACTCCAAACTCAACCGGAAATCAACTAGCGAGATGGTCCGGTACCTGGATCTGCACACAGAGGTGCAGGGAGTAACGTGAGTACACCAACTTAGTAAGTAATCAATGTAACTAAAAACTTGAGGGTAGTGACGAGCAATTTAAATCACGAAAATCCATATAGTGAATAATAGTGGAAATGAACAAATCAAATCAGGAATCTATAATTCCGAATATTTCATAAAACTCCGATTTCCATTTAAAAATCTTGTATGAAAACATATGCCCAACATTTATTAGCAGGGGCTCAGTGTAAAGACGAGTGAAAATAGTATTTTTCATGAAATATAAGCCCCGCGGGCACAGTATCACTCACAATAAAGCCTCTTGGGCAAGCCTCTCAGTCACTCGTGACTCTACTATCAGTATCTCACGCTCTCACTCAACACTCGTACTCAGTAAGTACCATGAACACACACGACTGCTGCGGCGGGCAGCCCGCTCCACAACATTTATATATATATATATATATATATATATATATATATATATATATATATATATATATA
>ML365885.1:0-25200 GCA_005239505.1 Nicotiana paniculata
TTCCCAAACATAACATAGATAGTATATAGAACCAAATTGCTGGCCAAACAATTAAGAAATTAAACGCAGAATTGAAGAAACAGTAATATATTGAGCGAATTATAATCAAGGTTAAGTTAATATTGAATAACAATATTCATGGCTAAACCACAACCCCAGAACAATGGGTGTTAGCCACTCATACTAGAATTAAACAATTGCATAAGTTTTTGCATCAATGGAAAATACTACATTAAGATGAAGAAAACTGATAATTCTTTGCTTCTTCAATGATCTTGTGTGTATATTCTCTCCAAAAATGGCATCCATCCCTCAAAGTTGACTTATTGGGTCTATTTATATGTTTGGTATAAACCCTAAACGTGTAGGAGACTTTTATTCCAACCGGGAAACACTTAAAACCCGGAGTTGACTGGACCAGGCACCCAGGAGTTAAGCCCCAAATGCCCCCTTAACGCCAGGGCAGACCTGGCGTTAGGGGTCAAACGCCTGGCTAACGCCAGGGTCACCCTGGCCTTAAGGGCCAAACGCCCTCTTACTGCCAGGGCATGCCTGGCTTTAGTGGCCAAACGCCCGGGTATGTCCAGGGTCACTCCTTTTCGACTCTTGAACGTATTTTTGACATTTATGCACCCATTTAGCTCGGGTTCCATCTCCAATTCACCTACACATGAAATAGACTCCATTATGCACATATAACGTTTATTTTTATCACAAAAGCACATAAAATGTAAGGTACATGATGCTTAAAACTATGGATTCTAGCCACGCATCACTTACCAACTAGTTGGAATGTTGTTCATTTGAAGAATTATTAGTTCTGAAGTAAAGGGAATACCCCGGGTCAGGTATCATTACATTCGATTTTACTTTTGTACAATTAAAATTATATTAACCATTTTAGATGATAGGCAAAAAATTAAAACCAGATGATGATATTAGACATGCATAGACAAGAGGAAGTAACTGAATTCCCGGTCTAGGGTTACAACTTTCTGATGGACGTTTTTAAAGGGTTAAGTAGTCATCATCTAAAATATATACCTTCGAGTCCCGTATGTTTTTCCTTTTCAGGAAAAGGACCGCAAGGAAGGAATAGTCAAGTGCTCGAGATTTCATTCTTCAAAGGTCAAACACTTGGAGGACTATACAGTATGGAAGGCAAAGAAGAAGCAAATAAAACTATCAAAAAGCCAAAGCTCAAGCCTAAAGATCCATCTTCCCAACAAGTCAAGTACTATGAGCAAAATCAAAGAGCCAAAGACAAAAAACACAAAGCCTGATTCAAAAACCTTCAACAAAACATATTCGTAAATGTAAATGAATGTTTAGGTTAAGGGAAGAATAATAGATACGGATAAAAATGCACATACTTATTCAAAAATTGTTGTAAATAAAAATAGTTACGGATGAGAAAAGCATTATCCTTGTATTTATTCAAAAATTGTTGTAAATAAAAATAGTTACGGATGAGAAAAGCATTATCCTTGTATTTATTCAAAAATTGTTGTAAACAAAAATAGTTACGGGTAAAAATTCCTACCCGTATATTTATTAAAAAAACTGTTATAAATGAAAACAGTTATACCCTTGTATTAATTCGAAAAAGCTGTTACAAAAGAAAAACAATTACGAGTACAAGTTTATACCAAATCTGTTGTAAGAAAAGCAGTTGCAAAAGAGTTATGGACGATACATAAACACATGTAAAATGTTACGAATGTTCGAAACAATACAAAGACTTCCTTAAAAACATTGTCAAAGAAAAACATGTGAAATTCATATCTCTCTTTTGTACATTTACACCATTATGAAGTTGAGACGTCTTCTTCATTGTCGATAAAAAAAGGGCCCTCTTTTATAAATTGTGCCTATTACGAAAAGGTACGAAAAATCTAAGCATTTTTTAAAATGCAAAGTCAAAAACTCAGAGGTAAACCAAAAACCTCAAAAATAAAGCATGCAAAGATTTAAGTGTAAAATAAAAACTCAAAGGAATCGAAAGTCATGTCAATATTACTATTAATATATAGTGACAAAAAACTAAGTATTAACTTAGTCTAAGCCTAATTTGTTTATACAAATGTTTCCCCTAAGTTGTCAGTTGGGGACTTACAAAAGACCGAACTTTACCCCCAATACGACCGGGGGTAACCACCAATTGTTGCAAATAAAAAAAACAAGTTCCTTAAACTTTTTCACTAGATGGGGGTTGTGTTCACTGGCAGGAGGAGCGGCTTGAGATGGCGAGACACGAGCAGCAGGGACCTCATCCTCAGGTGAAGAGAAATTCTGACTTTGCTGAGACTTTTCAATCGTCTCTCTGGTTTTAGCAATTTTGGATTCCAAGTCAAAAACCTCTTGACCCATTTCCGTCAATGTGTCAATATGGGCATTCAAATAAGCCTAGCTAAAATCGACGGATGCTTTGTCTTCAAGAGCCTCGTAGTCTTTCTTCCATTGTTCAGCTTCAGCTCTTAGCTCATTTCTTTCAGCCACGACAACATCATAAGAGGACTGTAAAGGAGCGATGGATCTTTCCAGAAACTGGACCTTCTCTGAAGAGTTACGGAGGTCTTCTTGGTTTTGGGTGAGAAATTGAACACTCCAGAGTACACTCCTTCTGGTCCAACAAAGCCTTCAGTATCCTAATGTCCTCTGTGGCACGAGAAAGCTGCTCCGCAAGTGAAGACTCTAAGACACTTTTGTCCTTACCTGCCTGGTTCGAAGACGCCTTCTCAACGGCCAATTCTGCTGCCATAACCCTAACTTGCCGCTCCAAGGTACACTTTTCCTCATCCATTGCCTCCATGTCAAGCTGTAAACTCTCGTACTACTCCTTTCCAATTATCAGCCTCAATATGGAAGTCATTTGCTTCTTGCTCCGTTTGAACAATTCTCTTCATTAGCTCTATGCTTAAAAGGTTGATCTACATAAAATGATAAATTAGATACGGTACGAATATATATAAGTACATATGGAGGAAAAGCAAGTTTTACCTTTAAGGACGAGTGTACAATCTCGTTCATCCAAGTTAGGGAGTTGTGGCTTTCCATCTTAGACTTCTCAGTTGAACCTATCAATGGATTTAACCATACATCAACCTGGACCGACTTTTTCAAAAGGCTTCCCGCCGCAGGAACCTCTATTGTAATTTGCTTCATCACCTCCCTACTGGAAAACCCTACTTCAACAGCAGAAGGCACGGAAGCGGGGGTGGGCGAAGGAGCCACAGACGGAGTAGGTTGAGGAGCAGCAACGGGAGCAAGAACGGTAATAGGAGCAGAGGCAGCAACGGGAGAAATAAATGAAAGTTTCTTAGCAGCAGGAAGAGAGAAAAAAGCAAGACGAGCTTCATTAGATATGGTACCAAAACCTTATTGGAACACGTGATCGACATACTCATGAACAGGAGATGGGGTTGCATCTTCAGGAGCGGAAAGTTCTGATTCAGGCACAGGAGGATCAACAATGGGTGCAGATTCATCATCAGAGACCACCCTCCTCATACTTGACCTATGGACCAGCGAACCCTCCTCTTCCTCTTCCTCTTCCTCTTCCTCCTCTAAGGTCCTGGATCCACTTGCTTTACTTTACGACGAGGAGGAACCAGCAATGATCTCCTTGGCCTTAGCCAGAGACAGCCTTGAAGCGGACACAGCCACAACAGAAACTCCACGAGCAGGAAACCCTACCAAATAAAAGGGGTCAGATAAAGCTCAAAAAGAGATTAAGTAAAAACAAAAAACTTCACTTACCGTGGGTCTTCACCTTCCAACCAAACCTCAAAGAGAGGTACTTCCACGAACATTCTTCTAAAGGAGCGATTGACAAGAGTTTTTCTACCCAATCACGGAAACCGGAGACATTCTCGACGCTTCCCATAGTTGCTGCAAAAGAAGAAGAAACATTCATGGTATTGAAATTTCATCAAAAGTCAAGAAAAGTAAAGTGGGAAAAACTGTACTCACGTGCAAAGTTCCACTTCTCAGGGAAGGGGAGATTTTCTTCACCTACTAAACCTGCAGTAGGGACAACAACATACCGGACATACCACCCTCTATCTTTGTCATCATCTGGAGTAACTAACACCTTTTTACTCCTAGACGCGAGAGTAAACACTCCTCGTCGGAACAACATCGGAGAATATAGGTGAATAAGATGTTGAAAAGTAAAGGGTATGGAAGCTAAATTAGCCAAATACCTAAGGCACGCGATTACTCGCCAAATAAGAGGACCGACTTGTCCCAGACAAACTTTGAAGAATCGACAAAACTCGATGATAACAGGGTCGATGGGGGGCTTGAATCCTAATTTGAAGGGATAAGTATAGACATAAGAATATACAGTCTTGTAAGAGGTTATTCTTTGATTATCGTTAGGAACAACAACAGAAAAATCAGGCTTCCAATAACAATCCCTGCGTACAAGAGACACTAAGCCCTCTGTTATTTGGGTAGGATAAAGATCAACACTGTCATGTGATGACATTGAAGAAATCTTCTCACTCATGGCTTGACTATCCTTGGCAAAAGAAAACTCCGCAGGAACAATCTCATTGACTCTCGGCTCACGAAGCGGTTCATTATGTTCCCTATTCTTTGACGAAGATCTAGAAGCCCTATCCCTCGAAGAAGGGGAAGGAGTGTTAGACCTAGAAGATGGCGGGGGAGAAGAATAAGAAGAAGAACCCTTGGAAGGAGTAGAATTTAAGCTCCTAAGCCTACTGCCCCTCTTACTCTGTGTTGGAGCAGAAGAAAGAGTCAGTTCATCTACAGTGATGACCTTTTTAGATTGCTGGTTTGAAGAAGACATATTTACGAAGATGAAGAATTTACAAATAAAGAAAGAAGGTTAGAAGTTTCGTGAAAGTAAAGAAAGGAAAAGGGGTATTTATACTCAAAGGCAAACGTCAAAAAATGGAAAAAATAGTGATGTGAAAGTCATAATTGAAGCTGTCACTTCAAGACTGATGCAGCCGCAAAAAGCCCTAAAAGGCGCTGAATAATTGCAGAACCAATCCGGGAAATCCACGTGGTACGGGAATTAAATGGAAGTGACAAGCGACGCATACATTCAGAGACTGATGCAATGGAACGAGTGAAGCGGCGGAAAAATGTTCCCACCATAAATGAGTATCCACTTACCAAATATTAATCGATAATAAATGATAAGTGGGGGGACTATCTGTATTGGTAAAAATGAGCTTCACACGTGTAATAATTATGATGACTCTGCAATCTATGTGGAGCAATGACAACATGACAGCTGGACGAGACTTTATGAAGAGGTACGAGATAAAGAGGAACGGAACAGCATACCCACGGGGTAATCAGATACGGGAATCTCAACCTAATTGAGAAGGCGAAGAGACACGGTCAGAATGAATCAAGACGGAATAAAGGGCAGATTCGGGGATCTTCAATTAATGAGCCAAAATGTTACATAATCTTCACGCAATAGTTACGATTAATCATTGTAACGTTATTTTAATGTCATTATTAGCCATTAATGCTCAATCACTGAAAAGAGTAGACGTTATATTAAGAAATTCCCTATAAAAGGGAGTAAAATATAACTTGTAAGGACACGTTCGAACCACTATTGAAATATACTTACTTTTTACGCATCTTTGTGCTTTCTATTTACGAATTTACTTACAATTATTACATATTCTTTGGTTATCAGAAACCCATGTTCTTCTTAAAATAGCTTTGGCAGAGAATCCAATTCTGTGGTTAAACAGTCAGCACCGTGATGTAAGCGATAGAGGTGACCGAAATGTCTCATCGGTACAGTTCCGCAGGCAATTAATGAACATCATTCGATGGTCGGCCATTACCAACTTTGAACCATCACCGTGAAACCAATAAATAGGACCCTTTTCCATTCTTTCAAACTTTACTTTCCTCTTCTACTCCAACCTTCAAAGTTCTTTGTATTCTTCAAGCTTCCTATCTTCAGGTCTTTGAGTTCCATTGTTTGTTCCTTGTAAAAAACCAAATATCACGGTCTCAATTATTCTTTGCCCTCAAAAATTAAATGTCTAAGACATCAAAAATTATTCCACAAAAAGAAATTGTTACCTCGTCTTGGTCGGCCGGCGAGAAAACAATGGTGGAGCCACGCCCTAGGGAGTTTGTTCCTGGGGTTATGTTATTAGTTCCGACTTCAAAGTCGAGATAACATCATCAGTCCCTGGTCGGTGCGAACCGATATAGAGATACATATGCACGATATCCAAAAGCTTCCTTGAACTAGTGAAGAAGGACTGCAACTGGGGAAACAAATAGGCCGTGATACCGGCCCCAGAAGTTTCGATCATGACCCACGTGGAAGGATTCTTGAGTGTTTACACTTACCCTTTCACGTTGGGTCCCCTCGATCCGGTCATCATAGACTTCTGCAAGAAGTATCAGGTAACACTCGGCCAAATTCACCCCTCCTTTTGGAGGATTGTGATACTGCTCCGCTTCTTTGTGAGCAAGATCGACGGTCTTCCTTTCACCCCGATCATCTGATAAGATTGTACAGCCCTCAAATTTATCAAGGTGGGTTAATAAAAAATCCATTGTCGGGCCACCAAGGCACTCATCTCGATCATAGACGAAGATAAAGATCAGGGTTGGATGGGCCGATTCGTCCGAGTGAGGACCTCAGACCTGCTTGCAGCTGAGAGCATGCCCTTTTCCGAGAGATGGAATACGATACGTAAGTATGACTCCGTTTTTAGTTTCTGTTTGTTATTTTTACTTCTTCATCTTCCCTTATCGGTATAATTCACCGGTGTAGCTGCTGCCTAGATGTTGGGTGTGGTTCCTCACATCGAGAGCTGGGTTAGGATCCTGGTCTCGACATCAACACATTTTGAGCGCGCATGGCGCGATTTATCAAAGATCTTGTGATTCCAAGAATCATGGTAAGACTTATTCCTGTCTTCGAAGATTTCGTCGTTGTTAAAATGTTCTTCCGATCTTGCTCAGTTTCCTTTTTGCATGTCTCGGAAAAGATGTGACGATTAGGCCCCCGGCCGATGATGAAGAAGCCCCATTCCCTACCTCGAATCCCGAAAAAGAGAGCAAGAGGAAAAGGACCTCGACCTCCGAAGGGCAAGAGCCAAAAAAGAGAGTGGCTCGTAAGCCTAAGAAGAATGTTAACCCCCTATCTGTGGAGTCATCCCAACTTCTAAAGGAGGAGGAGGAAGAAGAAGAAGAAGAAGAAGAAGAAGAAGAAGAAGAAGAAGAAGAAGAAGAAGAAGAAGAAGAAGAAGAAGAAGAAGAAGAAGAAGAAGAAGAAGAAGAGGAAGAAGAATAAGAAGAAGAAGAAGAAGAAGAAGAAGAAGAAGAATAAGAAGAGGATAATTCCGGTGACTCGAGTACGAGCTAATACCGAGGCTAAAAAGGCCACTGGACCGGTAGTAGTTGGAAATATTCTACCTCGATCTGATAGGGCCCGAGGGGGTTCAGTCGAAGTCCCCGAGCTGACTGAAGCCGAAGGTGCATCACCTCGGGGTGAGAAAGCGACAGAAGTAGCTGTGGAGGCCGGGCTCGAGGCTCCTCGAGACAGAGAGAATGCCCCAAAAGATTTACTTGGGAAATAGAAATCAGAGACTCCCCATCGTTTCCTTCATTCTCCGAGGAAATGATTCGAGAGGCTCGGGCCGTAAAGACTTCCTGCATAGAAGGAATCCATGGAGAGGAGGACCCTTTCTGTGGTTATTTTGCTGGGGTCGATGATGTCGTTGGTCCGAGCGACTTGGATATAGCGAGGAAGAGCTCAGCCGAAGCTTCCTCAAATTTCAGACTGTCCAGCCAGTTCCCGGCCCCTAGTTCTGATCCACGTGCAAACGAACGATCATCATCATAGTCCCGGAGGATGCACGAGTTCTTGTAGCCCCCGTATGGTTGGCTAGCTACCTTCGGAGTTTTACTAAGGAGAAAGACAAAGCTCTGATGGACTAGGGGGAGCGCCCTGTCTTTTTAACGAATCCCAACAAGCTCTAAACCAGGTAAGCCCCTACTCCCTTTGTCAATATCCATTTTTATAATTGAGTTTTTCTCTTCTTGTCTAACTATTTCTTTTCTATTTTTGTATTCCTTGGTGCTTCATCGCGAAGATTTCTTTCGATCTCAAGGGGATCTGAGCCGATATGAGACCAAAATCCGAGGGCTTACTGAGGAGAAAGACGCCTTCAAGCTCCTCAGTGAGCAAAAAGAAGAGGAAGCAAAGGGCATTCGTACTGAGCAAGAGGTAGCTCAGAAAGAACGAACCGACCTGGACGAACAGGTAAAAAGAATCTTAGAAGTTAATAACACCGATTTGGGCGTGGTGGCAAATTGTTCGATCCCACAGGTCAATCCAAAGCTCTATATAATCGGGCAGCTTCGTGAGGAAGTGGATGCAGTGACGGCGGAGACCACAGTATGGAAGAAAAATGTGGATCGTCTTGCCTCAGAAAATGAGGCTGCCCGAACTCAATTGTCCTTGGCTGAAAGCCAACTCCAAAGCAAGAAAAAGAAGAACTTGGTGCAAGCCAAGAAAATTGAGGAGTTCCAGTCTCGGTTGGGTTCAGCAACCTCCGATCGAGAGAAGCTGGTCATAGAACTTGCAGTGGCCAAATCTGAGGTTGAAACGGCCAAGACCGATGCTGAGACAATTGTGGTCCGAGAGTGGAGAAGACCCCGAAGGTGAAAATGTTGCTCCTGGAGAAGACTAGGCCCTTAGGATTTGTGTCTTTCCTTTATGCTTCTTTTTATTTGGATTTTTGTATAGAATTTTCATTGGATCATGCTGCTCTTGTAAATAACCTTTTGACATATATAAAACATTTTTCTTCCTTTCTGTCTTGTCTTGTGAAATTTTTCTTTATTTCTGCCTTATGAAATTTTGCTTCATTTCGGCCTTATCAAATTATATTCTAAGGTCCGGGGTTTAGGCAATTCAATCAAAACCGAACTAGCATAGTCTGAGTGCTTGTTCGAACTTGAGGTGAGGTAACCCTTAGGTTTTTGTTTGAGCGAGGAAGGTCCCTCAAACTCAAAGTAAAAAGTAGCCCTTAGGCTTTTGTACTAGGCCGATATGACATTTGTAAAAAAGAAATGTTTATGGTTTTCTCCCTTTTTCGGCTTGGAAAAGTTTTTCATCATTTATATTTGTAAAATATGTAATGCCTTAGCATGAAATAAGGAATTGTTTGAAAGTTCATCATTTGTATTTCATGTTCATCCTTTCCAATTTTTGTTTGGTCGTATTGAAACCCTAAAATAACAGCTTATTCAGCAAAGAAGGGATGAGAGTTAACCTACCCCTCAGCCAACACAAAATCAATTGTAGCTTACTTACCAATTGAAGGAGACAATAAATACAAAATCATCTAAAAAAATAATCGAAATTGACATCTATTGAAGAGGGAAAAAGAATAAATTTTTACCCAAAAAATCAAATTTGGGCATCTATTTCCAAACCAAATCTTTATACAAATTAATAGTATCATCGACATGCATGTAGAAATCCAACAACAAACTATTCAAAAGAACATACAAATTAACATATTTTCAGTAAAGTGCCATCATTAATAACCGGGTGTGTAACAAAGATGAGAAAGCAGAAAACTCATTAATTGAGAAGTAAGGAAATTGGCACAGACAACTTGGAACCGAGTGGAGAAATCTGAACGTCTAGGAATTCAAGGTCCAAGATGATTAGTTATAATAGGAGGAATTTTTGGATTGTACAATTAGAGTTAGCAGTAGAAAAATAATTACTATGAAATCAACATGGCAGTTAACCATTATGTTTGGATACCTCTATCTCTATCTCAAAGAGGGCCTCAACTATCCCATCTACTATTTGCTGATTACATTATTCTCACGGAAAAAATTATTGATACTACTTGCACTTCAGTGACTAACACAATTACCCACTTCACCCAACATTCTGGACAAACCATAAACTTAGATAAATCCAATATTTTCTTTTCAAAAAACTGCACTTCTGACATAAGAACCCATGTATTACACCTTTTTCCATATGAATGAAGGGAAAACTTTTGGAAAATATTTAGGGTTCACTATTTTTACGACAAAACCTTCCAAGCGAGATTATCAATTCCTTATTGATAACTTCACTATTAAATTATCGGGTTGGAAAATAAAATTCTTAACCCGCGCAGGAAGAATCACTTTAATTCGCTCCACTTTAAATCATCTTCCAAACCACATAATGCAGTATATAAAAATTCCAACACATATCATTTCACATCTAAATCGCTATCAACGAAACTTTCTATAGGCTACCACTACACAAAAGAAGAAATTGCATCTTCTCAAGTGGAATACGGTAACCAAGTCTTTAGATCAAGGAGGCCTAGGAATCCAAAATTTTATGTGTGAAAAATCAAGCTCTCCTTGCATCACTTGCATGGCGACTTTTTCACAATCCACAACAACTCTGGGCATAGGTACTACTCCACCAATACCTGCGACCACCACATAAATGAATATCCAATACATCCTCCACTTGGTGAAATATTATTCAGGGTTGGCATCACTGCCGATTAGGATATCAATGGAACATTAATACGGGGCAGCATGTTAGCTTTTGGCATGATCCTTGGATCAACCCTAATATGACACTACGAAATTCAATCACGGGTCCTCTTCTACATCATGAATTATTCAACCTTGTTTCTAACTACTACTACAATCATACATGGCATTTAAGCAAATTACCGTTTGTCCTTCCTTGCTAAGTTCTTACGAAAATTCAAGACATTTATATGCCCTGTAAATCTAATTCTTTTGATCAAATCTACTGGGCCCTTACAACACATGGTACTTTCTCAGTGAAATCCATCTATAGAGCTATCACTTCTCAAGAAAGTTTCCACTATTCCTACAAATGGATTTGGAAGTTACCCATTCCTCCAAAAATCAGTTTCTTCCTCTAGCTCTTAGCACATGATCGACTTCCTACTGCTATGTACCTGTCTCGATTAGGCATCCTCTCATCATCTATTTGTCCCTGGTGTAACGCAGTACCCTAAACTGTTACGCATCTCTTCTTACAATGTCCAAAAACAAATCAAAATTGGATTGCTTTTAATATTCCTCTACCATCCTTGGATTGCATTGTTCCCCAACCTAATAATCTAGGTTGGTTACATCAATTAGTGCATATATCACATCCATCGACACCTTATCACATTCCTACAACAACCTTCACACCATTTGTTCTGTGGTCTCTTTGGACACACAGAAACAATCATGCTTTTGAATACACAAAAAAAACATCTGCATATACCTACTATTATTAACATGGCAGCAGTATATTACTTCTTAACAAACAAAAAACATAAAGGAACTCCTACTACCCCTATATATATTAAATGGCATCCACCAGAGGCAAATATTTTTAAGCTAAATATTGATGGATCCTGCACTCCTAACCACAATACATATGGCATTGGCGGAGTTTTTCATAACCACCAGGGACACTGGCTTTTAGGTTATGCTGGCAAAGCTACACCAGGAGTACGAGTTCAGACTGAACTGCTTGCTTTACTCATGGGCCTTAAAATTGCAGTCTCACACAGACTCTATCCCCTCACCATTGAGACGGATGCTCAGGCAATAATAGGTATGTTTACATCACCACCTATCCAACATACTAATATTATTAATGATTGCAGCTGGTTGCTCCTCCAGTTGGCTAGCCCTTGTATCCAGAATCTACAAAGAGCAAAATTGTGTTGCAGACACTTTAGCCAAATTTGGAGTCACGCATGCACAAGAGAATTGCATCTTTTTTGGGAGCCCACCACTTTTTGCAGAAGCTTCTTACTATCGGGACCTCAATGGTCCACCTCACAAGAGGCTTAGCAAATGCAATTCCACCAGTTCAACACAATTGGCCTCTGTAGTACCTACTCTATGTGATTACCCCAGCTTATCTAGTTCGGTTAATAGGAATGTTTCTAGTACTAGTTCTACTGTAAGAAATGATTTTTGTATGGAAGGTTATGTATCCCCAACTTAGTTACTTGATCTGATGCCTCTAAGGCACCTTGTACACTGCCCTACGGGGCTTGTTTTATTATATAATATTAGTAATTCTTTTGACCAAAAAAAAAAGAAAGGAAGAAGATGAAAAAATTTAATTACTAATTTATCCCTGAAAGAGTTTACAACTGTATTAATTAACTGGGGCAGGTAAAGGGTATAATAGACAAATAACTATGTAGATGAGATGGGCCCAAGTATATCGAATTGAGAGTCGTGTTCGATGAACACTGTTCGTCCTACTTCACTCTCGTTTCTATTATCAAGAATATAGACATGCCGTAATCAACTTATACTATTGAGTGGATGTTAACAAGCTTCCAGGATCCCATGACACAAAATATTAGAGGTGTCAAATGTTTGGATCAAAATAATAAGGTGTTATGCAGGAGTTAGTAAAGTAAACCTTGAACGATGATAAATCCAATAACAAAGGAGAAATATATTAAAAGAGACACAAATATTTAATGTGGTTCGGTCAATTGATCTATGTCCACAGCGAAGATGAGCAATTCACTATATAAAAAGAGAGTACAAAATATCGAGAGTACAACCTCACGAAGAGGCAATACAAGTGACACACTAACACTTGTCCCGTAAAGAGTTCCCCCTAAACACGACTCTCAAACCACGTATGACTATATTGTGGATGCTACTGAATGAGAAGGAATGATCCTCAATTTATAGAAGTCCAAACATTTTTCAACAAGAAAAAAAAACTAGTCAAACATGGAAAAATTATAATTTTCTTCTATAAAAAAAACGATTATGGTAAATATATTGTCATTTCATTCAAGAAACAGAAAAACCAAATATGATAAGTATATCAGTACAACCCTAATATTAAAATCAGCCAAGTGTATGAACTCGTTGAATTCATTCGATGTTGGTGAATATTAGGTGCTATTTGTACATCATGCCCCTTTACAATTTTGAATTTAAGAAAATGGCCTTTTTAGATCTTTTATGTGTACAAGACAGACATCTTATATGTAAAAATAAATCTTCCATATATAAAAAAATAGATAGGATCATAAAACTAAAAATAAATTTGTAAAGAATTAAAAAATTAATTAAGCCGATGAATTGGTACGTGAGGTAATAAAGAATAGGTCAATTCCATCATGTCCCACCAAAGGTTTTAGACTAGATGTGGCTTAAAAAGTGCATCTTGATAGTTTGATTTCAGCCCTCTAATTTCGGCTAAGACATACAAAAACAGGTTCTCAAAGTTCTTTTCATAAAAAACAAAAAACTTAAAAAAAGAAGAAGAAAAGAAAAGAACTTAGGGTCGTGCATAATTTGGTAAATACCGAATTATCGTATCAAAATCAAAAATTTTGGTATTTAGTATTTGGTATTCGATATTTTGGTATTCAGTATGGTAATTGGTTTAAGTTTGAAAAAAAATAGTATTAGGTTAGTTATAATAGATAAAGATAATAAATCTAAAATTTTACTTTCCTTTATTCTCTAAGTTCATCAATTAACTCTAAGCAAATAACAAGACATTTCAAATGATCAAATTTATTCTTTTATGTACAGTTTTCTCTCTTTGGATTGGTGTTTGCTGGTTTTGGACAAAATTTTTGTCAAGAATTATTTTTAATTTTGTACTTTCGAGTACTTTAATTAAGAATATTAATGTCTATGACTCTATGCACTAGTTAGTATTCAAACTGAATAAACCGAAGTTACCGAACCGAATAAACTGAAATCGAAAGGAGAAAAACCGAACCATACCGAATTTAATTAGGTATGATATTGGTAGAGCATTTTAAGAAATCTACTACCGAAAATACCGAACCGAAATATCTAAATATCGTACTGTACCGACCGGTGAATGTATTGATCGAAATTTGGATCCGATTTCATAAGGCCAGGGGCCGAGGTCGAAGCGTAGCTCGACCAACAATTAGGGGCAGAGGTCCTAATTCAGACGATGTCGAGCAGGA
Source organism: Nicotiana paniculata (assembly GCA_005239505.1). Classification (NCBI taxonomy): domain Eukaryota; kingdom Viridiplantae; phylum Streptophyta; class Magnoliopsida; order Solanales; family Solanaceae; genus Nicotiana; species Nicotiana paniculata. Next base: position 14,016 of record ML365885.1, read on the forward strand.
GTTTTAGTGACGATAGCCCAGTTTTTAACTAGAGATGGGGAATATTCCAACAGAATATTCCTTTCCTTGTACTTTTTAGGGTTCCTTAAAGGATGTCTCTTATATATAGAACAGGAGGGGGATCCAAAAAGTGGGAGGGAGCCTTCACTACTAAAAATCTGGTATTTACCGATCAAACTTTTGCGACCAAAGTTGGTTGGTCAAAAAAAGCGACCAATGTTGGTCGGAAAAGAGGAGAAAAATATTTTATATTTATTTTAAATAACATACCGATCAAGGTTGGTCGGTATTTGGTCGGTAAACTGGTAACAATTGACCGAGCTGGTCATACTTGCTTGGTCAAAGAAACTTTCACATTACCGACCAACTTTGATCAGTAATGTGTGACACGGTTATAAAGTTTTAATAATTTTATTATTATTTAAAATATTTTATAAAATATAAATAAATCTTATTTAAAATTAGCGACCAAAGTTGGTCGATTAATACAGGGAAAGCATTTAGTGACCAACGTTGGTCGCTATTGTTTAATTTCTAGAACATAACCGACCAAAGTTGGTCGGTTATTAGGTCAACATTGGTCAAAATTAAAAATTACTTTTATATTTACTATCTAAATAATATAAATGTAATTCGTTAACACTTTTGTAATACAATGGATGAATACACTAACATATACTCTAACATGCTATATATGTATTTAAAATAGTACAACGAAGCATGTTATATATATATATATATATATATATATATATATATATATATATATATATATATATATATATATATATATATATANGTAGGTTATAAGTCGATGAATCAATTTACACACAGATATATTTGATGATAAATTATATATACTAATTAGGATCATCACAAGTCTATCAATCCCTAAAAGAACCTGACCCTTTAGGATATAATCCTAACTCTTAGTTTATGTTTAAAATCGTAATATATAAATTGAACTTTTAGTTTATGTTAAAACTCGTAAGATTTAATCTTAACTTTTAGTTTATGTTTAAACTTGTAGGATATGAATTGAACTTTTAGTTCTTAGGATTTGTTCTTGTGAATTGAACCTTTTGATAGGAATTGAATTTTTTAGGATATAATTTGAACTTTTAGAGTATGGGTTGAATTTTTAGGATATAATCCTAACTCTTAGTTTAGGTTTAAACTCGTAAGATATAAATTGAACTTTTAGTTTATGTTTAAACTCGTAAAATATAAATTAAACTTTTAGTTTATGTTTAAACTTGTAAGATTTAATCCTAACTTTTAGTTTATGTTTAAACTCGTAGGATATTAATTGAACTTTTAATTTTTAGGATTTGTTCTTGTGAATTGAACATTTTGGATATAAATTGAACTTTTAGTTTATTATTAATTTTTAGGATATAATCTTAACTCTTAGTTTATGTTTAAACTCGTAAGATATAAATTGAACTTTTAGTATATGTTTAAACTCGTAAGATTTAATCCTATCTTTTAGTTTATTTTAAACTCATAGGATATGAATTGAACTTTTAGTTTTTAGGATTTGTTCTTGTGAATTGAACCTTTTGGATATGAATTGAATTTTTTAGGATATAAATTGAAATTTTAGTTTATTATTAATTATATTTAATATAATTTAATTGTTGGTGTAATTAGGAAAAAATAATTATCTTGAATTAACTAAATAAAATTAATTAATTTATAATTGTATAATAAATTAATTTGTTCTTGTTTTATTTTTATAGATGGAACATCGTACTTGGATTTACAATAGAAATTATCCAAATCGGCGGGGATTGCGGGAGGATTTTGTATAAGGGGTTGATGACTTTATTAGACATGCAATGTCACTTCCACCATACCAAAGTGAAGGAGTAATTAGGTGCCCTTGTGGTAGGTGCGACTGTATGAAGTTTGAAAAACCGGAGGAAGTTAAGCTTCATCTTTATAGGAAGGAGTTTATAGAGAATTACTTTGTGTGTAATAATCATGGAGAGATCTATGGTAGAAGTGGGATATTTCATAACAGGGTTGTTGGTGAAAGTAGTAGGTCGGTGGAGAATACAAATCGTGATTCTAGAATTCATGATATGGTTGCGGATACTTTTGGGATGCACTTCGGAGGTGAACCCCATGAAAATGTTGAACAAACTTCTAATGATGACGCAGAATGTTTTTATGAACAGTTAGAGGAAGCTAGTCGTCCACTACATGAAGGAAGTCCGCACTCTGGGTTGTCTGTTGCAGTACTAAGTATCAAATCTTATTGGAATATTTCTCAAACAGCAATGGACTCTTTCATTGACCTTATGAGTGAACTAGTTGGCCTTAATATCAACTTACCTGGTGATTTCTATAAGGCAAAGAGATTGGTTTCTAAGTTAGGACTTTCGTCAATGAGAATTGATTGTTGTGAATATGGTTGCATGTTATATTATAAATATGATGCAACTTTAGATCGTTGTAAATTTTGCGAAAAGCCTCATTTCAATAGGCTTTCCAGCGGGAATATGGTCGCTATCAAGGCAATGCATTATTTACCTCTTATACCTAGGCTTAAGAGGTTATATGCGTCGATGTGTTCTGCTCCTCATATGAGATGGCACTTTGAAAATAGAAGGACACCTGGTGTTATGTGTCATCCTTCAGATGGAGAAGATTTGAAGCACTTTGATAGGACATGTCCAGATTTTGCTAGTGAACCAAGGAACATTCGGTTAGGTCTGTGTGCGGATGGTTTCACACCTTTTCTGTACCTGCGACACCATATTCATGTTGGCATGTCTTTCTTACACCTTATAATCTACCACCCGAGTTGTGCATGACTAGTCCATATATATATTCTTAAATTGTATTATCCCCAGTCCACGTAATCCGACAAGTTTGATTGATGTATATTTGCAACATTTGATTGATGAGCTAAAAAAATTGTGCTATGATGGTGTTGAAAAACATGACATATCAACCAAGCAGAATTTTAATTTAAGTGCTAATTTAATGTGGACTATTAACGATTTTCCTGCGTATGGAATGTTGTCTGGGTGGATGACTGCTGGGAAGCTAGCTTGTCCTTACTGCATGAAAAATAGTAAAGCGTTCACTTTGAAACATGGACGAAAGCAATCATGGTTTGATTGTCATCGTCAATTCTTGCCTCCTGATCATGAGTTTAGAAGGATGAAAAATGCATTCAAAAAGAATAAAATGGAATATGATTCTCCACCTCCGATACTTTCAGGTGAGGAAATTTGGGAGAGGGTCCAGAACTTCAGTAAAGTTTCTGAAGCTCCACCTTATAGATTCCCCGGATATGGTGTTACTCATAACTGGACAAAATGGAGTATATTTTGGGAGTTGATTATTTGAAGGATAATCTTCTCCGTCACAGCCTTGATTTCATGCATATTGAGAAGAATTATTTCGAAAATTTGTTCAGCACAGTGATGGATGCTAAAGGTAAGACAAAGGATAACCCCGAAGGCTAGAATGGACATACAAGAATATTGCAGGCGGCCTAAATTATACTTGCAGACAACAAATAATGGTAAGATATTCAAGCCCAAAGAAAGTTACACATTCACTTTGGAGGAAAGACGGAAAAATTGTGATTGGGTTACGAAATTGAAGATGTCTGAGGGTTATGCATCGAATCTTGGAAAAAAAGTTGATACGGAGGTAGGGAAGTTGAGCCATTTGAAAAGTCATGACTGTCATGTTTTCATGGAGACCTTGGTGCCTATTGCATTTGGTGGTTTGCCTGAAAGAATCTGGAAACCCATCACAGAGATTAGTTTGTTTTTTAAAGACTTGTGTTCTACCACATTAAGGGAAAAAACCTACTTGGGATGGATCAGAACATTCGTGTAACTTCTAGTAAGATGGAAAAGATATTTCCATGTAGTTTTTTTGATGTGATGGAACACCTTCCAATCCACCTTGTACATGAGGCACGACTAGGAGGTCCTGTTCAATGCAGATGGATGTATCCCTTTGAGAGGTAATATTATAAGTTTGATGTAATTTTTGTTTTATTTGAATGTTCTTGGCTAACATGACATTATGTAGGACATTTGGCAAATGCAAATAATTTGTTAAGCAGAGGAATAGGATTGAAAGATCTATATGCGAAGCTTACCTTGCAAAGGAAACTGCTCATTTTTGTTCTTATTATTTTGAGAGTAATGTGCCATGTGCTAGGAATAGGCCCAATAGGCACACGGTCGAATGTGTGAATGATCCATTATATCCGCCTATGTCCATATTCAATCAACCAGGCCGATATTCTAAGGATGTTAGAAAGATAAGTTTGAGTGATATGGAGTACAAGTCAGCTACACTTCATGTGTTGCTAAATTATCCCGAAGTTGTACCATTTCTCAAGTAAGTATTGATTTAGTAGTTATCAAAATATAAAATTTACTGTGATTACATCTCTATGCAACTACTAAAAATATTTGATGTATCACAGTCACTTCGTGGGTCAATTTGGTCATGATGTTGTATATACGAGATTTGATACGTTGTTCAAACAATTTGTAAGTTTATCCTGATAATGTTCTAACACTATGTAGGTAAACAATGTTTGTAAGTTATGCTAACTTATGAATTTTTTTAACAATATGTAGGTAAATGATCCAAATAATGGTGTAAATTAATTTTTGAAAGATATATCTTGGGAACCTGAGCTTCAGGTCACAACAATGTCTAAGTACGTAGTGAATGGTTATAAGTTCCATACAGAGGATTGCTCTAAAAATAAAAATAGCAACAACAGGGGGGCGTGGGTTCAAGGTGGTGATGGCAACCAAGTTGGAGATATTGATTGTTATGGTGTGCTCAAAGAAATAATAGAACTAGAATATACAGGTTGGCCATATAAGAAATTGATACTCTTTAGATGCAAGTGGTTTGACCCATATCCAACAAGAGGTACAAGAGTACACAACCAATACAACATAATTGAGGTTAATCATACGAGAGAGTATGATCGCTATGATCCTTTCATAATTGCACATAATGCTAGGCAAGTGTATTATTCTCCTTATCCATTGCGTCGAAATAAGTTCGATTGGTGGGTTATAATAAAAACTAAGCATGTAGGTAGGGTGGAAGTCGAGAATCTGTTAGATGTTTCATATCAAAATGATATCTCCAGTGTTCACCAAATAGTGGACGATCAGTTAGAAAATAATTTGGAACATCCTGAACACATATTGGAAGAAGTGGATATAAATGAAGTAAAAATTATAGAAAATGAGGACAAAGAATCAACTGATGAAGCTCAAACAAGTGAGGAAGAAGAATTCTCGGACGAGGAACAATATGTCGATGAGCTTCAAAAAGTTGGGTTTTTAAATAACTCTCGTTTTATAGCTAGTTTCTTATATGTTTCAACCTAAATATGTATTATATTATGCAGATGACAGGCAGGGTCAAGGTAATAATGACCCTACTGGTTCTCGGGGTCGAGAAAAGGCTAGGAAGGGAAAGAGGAGGGTAAAAAATAATACTCCTTTTTTCCACCCTCTTCAGAGATGTCTATGCCTATGCTTATGTTTTATCCTCCACTTCTGATTATGCGTCAATACCACACAAGAGGGGAGGGGTGATTTGTGTGGTGTCCAATTTTCGAGTGTTGTCGTTATAGAAGAACCTGGTTCTTCTTGGTGTTCCAACTTCTACAGTTTGCGGAAAAGTAATTGTAAAATCTAAAGAACACAGCAATTTTTAGGTGGAAAAACACCTGGCTCACGGTGAAAAAAACCACGACCTACTTCCTAGTAGGATTTTCCCAAACTCTTCACTATGTCAACGAGCCAAACAGCATTTACAAAATAAACTCTTTTGTAAACCTAAGGACTAACTCTAATCCCTTTGTGGCAAACTAGCCTCTAGATATTTGCGACAAACTTCAAGTTAACTCTAACTTGAACAATTTGTACCTATTACAATTGCTTCTTGATAAAGCTGAAAGATACAGTATGTAATCACCTACTACAAACAACTAGACTCAAAAGACAATAGATGGAACTGGTTCTTCTAGCTAGTTCAAGTAGCTTTTGTCGCACAAGGATTCTTCTTGCCAAATTGCTTTGGTAATTTTTCTTTCAGTTCTTGTTTCACTTCTGTGTTTGTGCGTTCTTTTTTCAGCAGGAATGCTTCAACATTTTATAGAATCAGTAGTTGAGACATTCAGCTCTAATACAACTCTTCGTTGGTGGAAGAGTTTGAGTTTATCTCAACTTCCTTAATCTCGACTCTGTCCTACCTGAAATCAAACTCCATGTTCTTATCAATTTGCAACCTTTTCACTTGGGAGATAACCGCTTAGGTCTAGATAACCTCTTAGTTCAATGAAAATGTTTATCTTCTATGTATGGACGTTTCTCGTGCCAATGGGTCTGTTTGACTATGTTTTCCCTGATTGACCTGGTTCAACTGAGTTGGCATTTGTCAATCTTCAAAACCATGTAGTGCCTTGATTCAACAAATTCCCCCTTTTTGATGATGACAAACTTTGTGCTTAACCTTGTACATACTTCAATCCAACATAGACACTTTTTATATATTTAAGCATTCATCATAGAGAGACCAGGTTCATTAGGTTATAAATATCACTAAAACCATTTGAAATTTTGAAAGCACATATCTTCCCCCTTTTGGCATCATCGAAAAGTTGCAAAATGATAAACTTACGAGAAGTATTAACAATTACTCATGGCCATTAAGGCAACTACAAATGCAAATCATGAATTAATCATCAAAGGAAACTAATCAAATGTAAGCTATTTAAGAAACTGAGACAAAATCAATAACTAAACAGCAAAATTCATTGATTAGACAGTAGATCAAGCACCATACACAAAAAGAATTAAGAACAGTCGCAACCATGAGCAAAACAGAAAACAGAAAACAGAACAATCCCAAACTGGGTCATAGAAGGGGTTTTTGGAGGCACTGGACTCCCAAGGCTGGGAAGGGGCAGATGATTTTGTGGTCTTGGCTTGAAGAAGAGAGAGAATTTGATGAAGAACACCCTCATTCTTCTCCTTTTCTTTGGCTAATTCAGCTTTGAGAGCATCCCGCTCAGCTTCAACCTCAATAAGGAGAGATTTCAAATGAAGGATCTCCGCATCCTTGATCTCACCGTCCTGCACAAGCGTCCTGACCTTGATATTTACAGGCAGTTTCCAAGATGAACCAGGTTCATATTCAGGAATATTAACAGTGTAGTCACAGGTCAGCGACGTATTCTTCCCAAAGTAGTCCTTAGCAGTAGCCATTTCAGCATTCTTCACTGGAACCTTGAAGTGAGCAGCCACAGCAGTCAGGATAAACCCATAAGGTATAGCATGTGCCTTGGTTCCATTCACAACCCTGTCCAAGATCTGGATGATGAAGGCAGGCTAATTTGTTTACCCCGGCACAAACACTCCATGGGCGTGAGACCCATGTAGCTGGAAATGTGTCTTCGCTCTTGGCTAGGCAGCAAAAATTTTATCACAAACTCGAAGAACAGTTTGTGCTGAGGCCTCATCTCACTCTTAAACACTGCTTTGGGCTCCAATTCTTGCTCATTCTCAGAGAAGGACCTTGTGATTTGAAGAGCTGAGGGCAAATCATCCAGATTAGGCCACCTTTGTCTTGTGTAATCATCATAACCCTCAGAAGGGATATGCAGTATATTCCCCAACTCCTTTGCATCAAATGAAATCTCAACCCCTTGAACCTTGGAGGATACTCTGTCATCTTTGACAACTGCGTTGGCCATAAATTCAACTAACTAATTCCTAGCCAGTCTTCCCTCAAGGTGACGAACCATGTCCTTCCACCCTTGCACATCCAAGGTATCCAACAAGAAAATCATCCCTGACTCCTCAAGGTCTCTAAACAACTTCCCCTTCAAGATAGTACGCTTAACAAACATTGTGAGTTTTTCAGTCTCCTCACTAGACACTTCCTCTTCTTCTCCACTCCATTCCTCATCATCAACAATATTTACTTTCTTTGATGCATACATGGTCCTCTTTGCAACTGTTGAGGGTGTGGCAGACACAAATGCTGACTTCTTGGGAGAAGCCTTAGCTTTCTTGGGTTTTGGTGTCTCAACCTCAACTGGTGGTGGTTGCTCCTTCTAATTGACCAGGTCCATCTCATCGTCATCAACATGAAATGCCTCAACAGGCTCTCCAACTTTTGCCTTTCCCTTGGCAGACTTCTTCTTCTTGCTCTTTCTTAGAGCTTTTTCCAATTCTTCTTTTCCTTGCCTGACTGTGCTTCTAGCAACACGATGCTTTGGGGCAGGAGCATCAGCAGATGATGAAGCTTTCCTCTTCTTGGTTGATACTGGTGTATTAGCTTTCTTGGGTTTTGGAGTTCTCTTCTTTTTTGGTTTGTAGGACTCACCCAACTTTTTCATCAGCTCAACCAACGTTTCCTCAATAGATGAACCAGTTTCATCTACTGCTTGTTGTAGACTTTCCAGACCTGCTGCTTCTTCCCCAGAATTGCTTCCCCATGAAACTTTGATTCCTTCCTCACCAATCACAGGAGCGGGGCCACCAATAGCCAGAGTAGCACCTTCCTTCCCAGATCCCCTTTCTGAACTGCCTTCTCCCTCTCTCTCAATGTTTATGTTTTTCCCAATTTTTCTTCGCCTATCCGGTACCTCTACATCCACTATCGACCCAATCAAGATAAATCTGCTTTCAGCCATTTCAGTTGCAGACCCAACTTCAAAATTTCCCTTGTCAGTGTCATATGAACCCGGTGCTTCATCCTCATTTGCAGATTTGAAAGACTCGCTTGAAGATTTAGATTCCTGGACCTTGCTGGCTTGAAGTATCTCATTCAATTTTTTGGAATGAGAACCAGGGGCAACTGTTTTCCTGGCCAACATCTTTACTTCATGTTTTTTAGGGCTGGAGTGGGTCTAGGTTTAACGGCTGGGACTGATTTGGGTGAAGGAGTAGGTTCAGGGACAGATTCAGGAACTGGAGTGTTTTGGGGGGTTGAGGACATGGTTGGAGAATGTGAGGTGTGTATCGATGGAGAATTTGAACCAGTATCGTCAAGGTCGACCTCGTAATCAGGGGTAGTTGATGAAGATGAAATAGGGGTGGTGTATAAGTCATTATTATGAAGATTTGGGGAGAGAAAAATGTTCATCGCTTTGGTATGAGAGGAATGATGAACTTGGTTCGCCGGTTATGATTTTGAAGAGGGGAGGTAATGATGGCTTTTAAAGATGTGGTTATTAATTATGCTACGGGAATAGTTCTTGGTCAAGTGGGAGTCTAATCACTGCAGGATTGACAGTGATTAGACGGTTATAACTCCCTAAATCTAGGCTAATTAAGGTTTGATGAGACTCTTTGAAACTGGTTCATTTTGGGATAAGTACTGAGAATTTAAAGAGAACCAAATAGATAGAGTCCTGCTCATGTGTGACTATAATTATTTCAATAAGTGTATGGTGATGAGCACGTACCTTGTCATTCAGATGAACCAGCAGCAATGAACCGGGTTCATCGTGTTATAGTCTTTAATTTGCCTCAATTTACAAAGATAGAAAAACATCATTAGTAGCCAGGGAATCGTATTAATACATGGCAAAAGAGTATGGCAGTAAAGTCATGATACTGAGCAATGATTAGTCTGGTTAGCTACATATTTTAGTGTTTCTAGCCAAAAAAAGTTCATTTTTGTTTTTCAATTAGGTGATCTTAATCATCCCTAATTCTAGACTGTTTCTCTCAAAATGCTCATTACTTAGTGCCTTAGTGAAGATATCAACACTTTGTTTGTCAGTAGCACAGAATTCAATTGAGATCATTCCTTTTTCATAATTATCTCTTAGGAAATGATGTCTGACATCTATGTGCTTGGTTCTCTTATGATGAACCGGGTTCTTCATCGTGCTAATTGCAGTAGTGTTGTCACAGAAAATAGGAATGCATCCAACCTCTATACCGAAATCCATGAGTTTTTTCTTGATGCATAGCAACTGAGCACAGCATGAGGCTGCAGCTGCATATTCAGCTCAACAGTAGACAAGTCTACTGAGTTTTGTTTCTTGGTGGCCCAAGACACAAGGCAAGAACCCAAAAAGTAAGCCATGCCTGAGGTACTTTTCCTGTCAACCAGGAAACCTGCATAATCTGCATCAGCATATCCCACAAGGTCGAAGTTACTACTTTTAGGATACCAAAGACATAAATCAGTAGTGCCCTTCAGATATCTCAGAATTATCGTCACTGCAGTTAGATGGGACTCTTTTGGATTTGCCTGAAACCTAGCACACAATCCTACACTGAACACAATATCAGGTTTGCTGGCAGTGAGGTATAATAAAGACCCAATCATTCCTCTGTATAGCTTTTGATCAACGGATGAACCAGGTTCATCCACATCTAATTTTGTAGCTGTGGCTATGGGGGTGTCACTTTCTTTTGAGTCTTCCATTTTAAATCTTTTGAGTAATTCTTTCACATATTTCTGTTGATGGATCATTGTTCGATTTGAGTTTTGCTTGATTTGCAAGCCTAAAAAGAAGTTTAGCTCACCCATCATACTCATCTCAAACTCACTCCCCATAAGTTTAGCAAATTCCTTACTCAATTTTTCAGAGGTTTCCCCAAATATGATATCATCCACGTATATTTGCACAACCAGGAGATCCTTACCTTTTTCCTTTAAGAACAAGATACTGTCAATTTTACCTCGTTTGTATCCATGTTCTAGCAGGAATTTTGATATCCGCTCATACAATGCTCTTGGTGCTTGTTTGAGTCCATACAAAGCCTTGTCAAGTTTGTATACATGGTTAGGTGTCTCCTTGCTTTCAAAACCTGGAGGTTGTTTAAAAAATACTTCTTCCTTTATATAGCCATTAAGGAAAGAACTCTTTACATCCATCTGATGGAGAGTGAATTCCATGTATGCAGCAAATTCTATAAGAAGTCTGATTGTCTCCAGTCTTGACACAGGTGCAAAGTTCTCATCATAGTCAATTACCTCTTCTTGACTATATCCTTGGAAAACCAGTCTGGCCTTGTTTCTTGTAACCGTTTCATCCTCATCGAGTTTGTTCCTGAAGAGGCACTTTGTGCTAATCACTGATCTCTCTAGTGGTCTGGGTACTAAGTGCCATACTTGACTTCTTTCAAATTGATTCAGCTCTTCTTGC
>ML365886.1:0-19722 GCA_005239505.1 Nicotiana paniculata
GACCATGGCAGGCGATAATACAGGCACCACTGGCAGAATTCAAATTTAATTGCCATAAAATGCAAAAAAATGTAACTTGATCATTTCGGAGCATTGGTTATGGTTCCTTGGGTCATATTTAATGTCCCGGACAAATATCATGCGATCCAGTATCGGCTCCGTACCAAGGCTTCCGGCCTGGACCATGGCAGGCGATAATACAGCCACAACTGGCTGAATTCCAGTTTTTGCCATAAAATGCCAAAAAATGTAACTTGATCATTTCGAAGCGTTGCTTATGGTTCCTTGGGTCATATTTAATGTCCCGGACAAATATCATGCGATCCGGTATCGGCTCCGTACCAAGGCTTCCGGCCTGGNTCCTGGACCATGGGAGGCGATAATACAGGCACAACTAACGGAATTCCAATTTAATTACCATAAAATGCCAAAAATATAACTTGATCATTTCGAAGTGGTTGTTATGGTTCCTTGGGTTGTATTTGATGTCCTAGACAAATATAATGAGATCCAGTAACGGCTCCGTACCAAGGCGTCCGGCCTGGACCATGGCAGGCGATAATACATACACGACTAACGGAATTCCAGTTTAATTGCCATAAAATGCCAAAAAATGTAATTTAATCATTTCAAAGCGTTTCTTATGGTTCTGTGGGTCGTATTTGATGTCTTGTAGAAATATCATGCGATCCGGTACCGGCTCTGTACCAAGGCTTCCGGCTTGGACCATGGCATGCGATAATAGAGGCACGACTGGCCGAATTCCAATTTAAGTGCCATAAAATGCCAAAAAATGTAACTTGATCATTTCGATTCCTTTGTTAATGTTCCATGGGTCATATTTAATGTCCCGAACAAATATAATGCGATCTGGTACCGGCTCCGTACCAAGGCGTCCCCCCTGGACCATGGGAGGCGATAATACATGCACGACTGGCGGAATTCCAGTTTAATTGTCATAAAATGCCAAAAAATGTAACTTGATAATTTCGAAGCGTTGGTTATGGTTCCTTAGGTCGTATTTGATGTCCTGGAGAAATATCATGCAATCCGGTACCGGCTCCATACCAAGGCGTCCGGCCTTGAGCATGGGAGGCGATAATACATGCATGACTAACGGAATTCCAGTTTAATTGTCATAAAATGCCAAAAAATGTAACTTGATAATTTCGAAGCGTTGGTTATGGTTCCTTGGGTCATATTTGATATCCCGGAAAAACAACATGTGATCCTGTACCGGCTCCGTACCAAGGCGTCCGGCCTGGACCATAGCAGGGAATAATACAGGCACGACTGGCGGAATTCTAGTCTAATTGCCATAGAATGCCAAAAATTGTAACTTGATCATTTCGAAGTGTTGGTTATGGTTCCTTGGGTCGTAGTTTATGTCCCGGAGAAATATCATGCGATCGGGTACCGGCACCGTACCAAGGCGTCTGGCCTGGACCATGGCAGGCGATTATACATGCACGACTGGCGGAATTCCAGTTTAACTGCCATAAAATGCCAAAAATGTAACTTTATCATTTCGAAGTGTTGGTTATGGTTCCTTGGGTCATATTTGATATCCCGGACAAATATAATGCGATCCGGTACCTGCCCCATACCAAGGCGTCCGGCCTGGACCATGGAAGGCGATAATACATGCACGACTGACGGAATTCCAGTTTAATTGTCATAAAATGCCAAAAAATGTAACTTGATAATTTCGAAGCGTTGGTTATGGTTCCTTGGGTCATATTTGATATCTCGGATAAATATCATACGATCCGATACCGGCTCCGTACCAAGGCGTCCGGCCTGGACCATAGCAGGCAATAATACAGGCACGGCTGGCGGAATTCCGGTTAAATTGCCATAGAATGCCAAAAAATGTAACTTGATCATTTCGAAGTGTTGGTTATGGTTTTCTTGGGTCGTATTTTATGTCCCGGAGATATATCATGTGATCGGGTACCGGCTTCGTACCAAGGCGTCCGACCTGAATCATGTTAGGCGATAATACAGGCACGACTAGCGGAATTCAAGTTTAATTGACATAAAATGCCAAAAATGTAACTTGATCATTTCGATGCCTTGGTTAATGTTCCTTGGGTCATATTTAATGTCCGGGACAAATATAATGCAATCCGGTACCGGCTCCGTACCAAGGCGTCCGGCCTGGACCATGGCAGGCAATAATACATGCACGACTGGCGGAATTCCAGTGTAATCGCCATAAAATGCCAAAAAATGTAATTTGATCATTTTGAAGTGTTGGTTATGGTTCCTTGGGTCGTTTTTGATTTCCTGGAGAAATATCATGCGGTCCTGTACCCACTCCGTACCAAGGCGTCCGGCCTGGACAATGGCAGGCTATAATACAGGCACAACTAACGGAATTCCAATTTAATTGCCATAAAATGTAAAAAAATGTAACTTGATTATTTCAAAGCGTTGGTTATGGTTCCTTGGTTCGTATTTGATGTCCCTGACAAATATCATGATATCTAGTACCGGCTCCGTACCAAGGCGTCCGGCTTGGACCAATGCAGGTGATAATACAGGCACGAGTGGTGAAATTCCAGTTTAATTGCCATTAAATGTCAAAAAATGTAACTTGATCATTTCTAAGCGTTGGTTATGGTTCCTTGGGTTGTATTTGATGTCCCGGAGAAATATTATGTGATCCAGTACCGGCTCCGTACCAAGCGTCCGGCCTTGACTATTGCAGGAAATAATACAAGCACGGTTGGCGGATTTCCAGTTTAATTGCCATAAAATTCCAAAAAATGTAACTTGATCATTTCGAAGCATTGGTTATGAATCCTTGGGTTGTATTTGATGTCCCGGACAAATATCAGGTGGTTCGGTGCCGGCTACGTACCAAGGCGTCCGTCCTGGACCATGGAAGGCGATAATGCAGGCACGACTTGGCGAAATTTTAGTTTAATTGCCATAAAATTCCGAAAAATGTAACTTGATCCTTTCAAAGAGTTGGTTATGGTTTCTTGGGTTGTATTTGATGTCCTGGACAAATATCACGCGATTCGGTACCGGATCCATACCAAGGCATCTAGCCTGGACCATGGATGGCGATAATACAGGCACGACTAGCTGAATTCAAGTTTAATTGCCATAAAATGCTAAAAAATGTAATTTGATCATTTCGAAGTTTTGGTTATGGTTCCTTGGTTTATATTTGATGTCCTGGACAAATATCATGTGATTTGGTACTAGCTACGTACCACGGCGTCCGGCCTGGACCATGGCAGGCGATAATACAAGCACGACTTGGCGGAATTCCAGTTTAATTGCTAGAAAATTCCAAAAAATATAACTTGATCATTTCGAAGAGTTGGTTATGGTTCCTTGGGTTGTATTTGATTTCCTGCAAAAATATAAAGTGATCCGATACAGGCTCCATACCAAGGCGTCCGGCCTGGACCGATGGCGATAATACATGCACGATTGGCGGAAATACAGTTTAATTGCCATAAAATTCCAAAAAATGTAACTTGATCATTTCGAAGCGTTGGTTATGGCTACTTGGGTCATATTAATGTCACAGAAAAATATCATGCGACCCGGTACCGGCTTCGTACCAAGGTGTCAAGCATGGACCATGGCATGCGATAATACAGGCACGACTGGCGGATTTCCAGTTTAATTGCCATAAAATGCCAAAAAATGTAACTTGATCATTTCAAAGCATTTTTTATGGTTCCTTCGGTTTAATTTGATATCCCGGAAAAATATCATGCAATTCGGTACCGGCTCCATACAAAGGCGTACGGCCTGCACAATGGCAGGCGATAATACATGCACGACTCACGGAATTCCAAATTAATTGCCATAAAATACCAAAAATGTAATTTGATCATTTCGAAGAGTTGTTTATGGTTCCTTGGGTCGTATTTGATTCCTTGGAGAAATATCATGTGATCCGGTACTGGCTCCGTACCAAGGCGTCCGGCCTGGACCATGGCAGGCTATAATACCGGCACGACTAACGAAATTCTAGTTTAATTGCCATAAAATAAAAAAAAATATAAATTTATCATTTCGATGCATTGGTTATTGTTCCTTGGGTCGTATTTGATATCCCTGATAAATATCATGATATCCGATACCGGCTCCGTAACAAGGCGTCCGGCCTGGACCATGGCAGGTGATAATACAGGCACGAGTGGCGGAATTCCAGTTTAATTGCCATAAAATGCCAAAAAATATAACTTGATCATTTTGAAGCGTTGGTTATGGTTCCTTGGGTTCTATTTGATGTCCCGGAGTAATATCATGTGATCCGGTACCGGCTCCATACCAAGGCATCCGGCCTTGACTATTGCAGGCAATAATACAAGCACGGCTGGCGGATTTCCAGTTTAATTGCCATAAAATGCCAAAAAATGTAACTTTATTCTTTCGAAGAGTTTGTTATGGTTTCTTGGGTTGTATTTTATGTCCCGGACAAATATCACGCGATCAAGTACCGTATCCATACCAAGGCGTCTGGCCTGGACCATGGATGGCGATAATACAGGCACGACTAGCTGAATTCCAGTTTAATTGCCATAAAATGCCAAAAAATGTAACTTGATCATTTCGAAGTTTTGGTTATGGTTCCTTGGGTAAAATTATATATCCCGGAGAAATATCATGCGATTCGGTACCGGCTACGTACCACGGCGTCCGGCCTGGACCATGGCTGGCGATAATACAGGCACGACTTGGCGGAATTCCTGTTTTAATTGCAATAAATGCCAAAAAATGTAACTTGATCATTTCGAAGTTTTGGTTATGGTTCCTTGGGTAAAATTATATATCCCGGAGAAATATCATGCGATTCGGTACCGGCTACGTACCACGGCGTCCGGCTTGGACCATGGCAGGCGATAATACAGGCACGACTTGGCGGAATTCCAGTTTAATTGCAAAAAAATGCCAAAAAATGTAACTTGATCATTTCCAAGAGTTTGTTATGCATTATTGGGTTGTATTTGATTTCCCGGAAAAATATCATGCGATCCGGTACTGGCTCCATACCAAGGCGTCCGTCCTGGACCATGGATGGCGATAATACAAGCATGACTGGCGGAATTTTGGTTTAATTACTATAAAATGCCAAAAAATGTAGCTTGATCATATCGCAGCATTGGTTATGGTTCCTTGGGTCGTATTTGATGTCCCGAAAAAATATCATGCAATTTGGTACCAGCTACGTACCAAGGCGTCCGGTCTGGACCATGGCTGGCGATAATACATGCACGAATGGCGGAATTCTAGTTTAATTGCCATGAAATGCCGAAAAATGTAACTTGATCATTTCGAAGCGTTGGTTATGGTTCCTTGGGTCATATTTCATATCCCGGACAAATATCATGCAATTCGTTACCGGCTCCATACTAAGGCGTCCGGCCTGGACAATGGCAAGGGATAATACATGCACGACTGAACCAATTCCAGTTTAATTGCCATAAAATGCCAAAAAAGTTAACTTGTTCATTTCAAAGCGTTGGTTATGGTTCCTTGGGTCGTATTTGATGTCCCAGAAAAATATCATGAGTTCCGGTACCCGCTCCGTACCAAGGCGTCCGGCCTGGACCATGGCAGGCGATAATACATGCACGACTAGCGTAATTCCAGTTTAATTACCATAAAATGCCAAAAAATGTAGTTTGATCATTTCGAAGCGGTTGGTTATGGTTCCTTGGCTCGTATTTGATGTCCTGCAGAAATATCATGCGATCCGGTACCGGATCTGTACCAAGGCGTCCGGCCTGGACCATGTCAGGCGATAATAGAGGCACGACTGGCGGAATTCCAGTTTAATTGCCATAAAATGCCAAAAAATGTAACTTGATCATTTCGAAGAATTTGTTATGGTTCCCTTGGTCGTATTTGATGTCCAGGACAACTATCATGCGATCCGGTACCGGCTCCGTAACAAGGCGTCCGGCCTGGACCATGGCAGGCACTAATACAGGCACGACTGGCGGAATTCCAGTTTAATTGCCATAAAGTGCCAAAAAATGTAACTTGATCATTTAGAAGTTTTGGTTATGGTTACTTGGGTCATATTTGATGTCCTGGAAAAATATCATGTGATTCGGTACCGGCTACGTACCAAAGCGTCCGGCCTGGACCATGGCAGGCGATAATACAGGCATGACTTGGCGGAATTCAAGTTTAATTGCCAGAAAATGCCAAAAAATGTAACTTGATCATTTTGAAGAGTTGGTTATGGTTCCTTGGGTTGTATTTGATTTCCCGAAAAAATATCATGCGATCCGGTACCGGCTCCATACCAAGGCGTCCGACCTGGACCATGGCAGGCGATAATACATGCACGACCGTCGGAATTCCAGTTTAATTGCCATAAAATGCCAAAAAATGTAACTTGATCATTTCAAAGCATTGGTTATGGTTCCTTGGGTCTTATTTGATGTCCTGGAAAATATCATGTGATCCGGTAACAGCTCCGTACAGCATCCGACCTGGACCATGGCAGGCGATAATACAGGGACAACTGGCAGAATTCCAGCTTAATTGCCATAAAATGCCAAAAAATGTAACTTGATCATTTCGAAGCGTTGGTGATGGTTCCTTGTGTCGTATTTTATGTCTCAGAAAAATATCATAATATTCGGTACCGGCTCCGTAACAAGGAGTCCGACCTGGACCACGACAGGTGTTAATACAGGCACGACTGGCGCAATGCCAGTTTAATTGCCATAAAATCCCAAAAAATGTAACTTGATCATTTCGAAGAGTTGGTTATGGTTCCTTGGTTTGTATTTGATGTCCAGGTAAAATATCATGTGATCTATTACCTGCACCATACCAAGGCGTCCGGCCTGGACCATTGATGCGATAATAGAGGCACGATTGGCGGGATTCTAGTTTAATTTCCATAAAAGTCCAAAAAATGTAACTTGATCACTTCGAAGCGTTGGTTATGGTTCCTTGGGTTTTATTTGATGTCCCGGAGATATATCATGTGATCCGGTACCGGCTCCGTACCAAGGCGTCCGGCCTTGACTATTGCAGGCAATAATACAGGCACGACTGGTGGATTTCCAGTTTAATTGCCATAAAATTCCAAAACATCTAACTTGATCATTTTGAAGAATTGGTTATGAATCCTTTGGTTTTATTTGATGTCCCGGACAAATATCATGATATTCGGTACCGGCTACGTACCAAGGCGTCCGGCCTGGACCATGGAAGGCGATAATGCAGGCACGACTTGGCCGAATTCTAGTTTAATTGCCATAGAATGCCAAAAAATGTCACTTTATCCGTTCGAAGAGTTGGTTATGGTTTCTTGGTTGTATTTTATGTCCCGGACAAATATCACGCAATCCAGTACAAGATCCAGTACCGGATCCATACCAAGGCGTCCGACCTGGACCATGGCAGGCGATAATACATGCACGACTGACGGAATTCCAGTTTAATTGCCATAAAATGCCAAAAAATGTAACTTGATCATTTCAAAGCGTTGGTTATGGTTCCTTGGGTCGTATTTGATGTCCTGGAAAATATCATGTGATCCGGTAATAGCTCGGTACGGCGTCCGACCTGGACCATGGCAGGCGATAGTACAGGGACAACTGGCGGAATTCCAGTTTAATTGCCATAAAATGCCAAAAAATGTAACTTGATCATTTTGAAGCATTGGTTATGGTTCCTTGTGTCGTATTTGATGTCTCGGAAAAATATCATGAGATTCGGTTCCGGCTCCGTAAGAAGGAGTCCGACCTGGACCACGGCAGGCGATAATACAGGCACGACTGGCGCAATGCCAGTTTAATTGCCATAAAATGCCAAAAAATGTAACTTGATCATTTCGAAGAGTTGGTTATGGTTCCTTGGGTTGTATTTGATGTCCCGGAGAAATATCACGTGATCCGGTACCGGATCTGTACCAAGGCGTCCGGCCTTGACTATTGCAGGCAATAATACAGGCACGACTGGCGAATTTCCAGTTTAATTGCCATAACATTCCAAAAAATCTAACTTCATCATTTCGAAGAATTGGTTATGAATCCTTTGGTTTTATTTGATGTACCGGATTAATATCATGAGATTCGGTACCAGCTACGTACCAAGGCGTCCGGCCTAGACCATGGAAGGCGATAATGCAAGCACGACTTGGCGGAATTTTAGTTTAATTGCCATAAAATGCCAAAAAATGTAACTTTATCCTTTCGAATTTTCTTGGGTTGTATTTTATGTCCCGCACAAATATCATACGATCCATTACCGGATCCATACCAAGGCGTCCGGCCTGGACCATGGATGGCGATAATACAGGCACGACTGGCTGAATTCCAGTTTAATTGCCATAAAATGCCAACAAATGTAATTTGATCATTTCGATGTTTTGGTTATGGTTCCTTGGGTCATATTTAATGTCTCGGACAAATATCATGTGATTCGTTACCAGCTACGTACCACGGCGTCCGGCCTGGACCATGGCAGGCGATAATACAGGCACGACTTGGCCGAATTCTAGTTTAATTGCAATAAATGCCAAAAAATGTAACTTGATCATTTCGAAGTTTTGGTTATGGTTCTTTGGGTCATATTTGATGTCCCGGACAAATATCATGTTATTCGGTACCGGCTACGTACCAAAGCGTCCGGCCTGGACCATGGCAGGCGATAATAAAGGCACGACTTGGCGGAATTCAAGTTTAATTGCCATAAAATGTAACTTG
Source organism: Nicotiana paniculata (assembly GCA_005239505.1). NCBI lineage: Eukaryota > Viridiplantae > Streptophyta > Magnoliopsida > Solanales > Solanaceae > Nicotiana > Nicotiana paniculata. The sequence goes on from ML365886.1 coordinate 8,706, forward strand.
ATCATTTTGAAGAGTTGGTTATGGTTCCTTGGGTTGTATTTGATTTCCCGAAAAAATATCATATCATCCGGTACCGGCTCCATACCAAGGCGTCCGCCCTGGACCATGGCAGGCGATAGTACAGGGACAACTGGCGGAATTCCAGTTTAATTGCCATAAAATGTAACTTGATCATTTCGAAGCGTTGGTTATGGTTACTTGGGTTGTATTTAATGTCCCGGAGATATATCATGTGATCCGGTACCGGCTCCCTACCAAGGCGTCTGGCCTGGACCATGGATGCGATAATAGAGGCACGACTGGCGGGATTCAAGTTTAATTTCCATAAAATTCCAAAAGATGTAACTTGATCATTTCGAAGCGTTGGTTATGGTTACTTGGGTTGTATTTAATGTCCCGGAGATATATCATGTGATCCGGTACCGGCTCCCTACCAAGGCGTCTGGCCTGGACCATGGATGCGATAATAGAGGCACGACTGGCGGGATTCAAGTTTAATTTCCATAAAATTCCAAAAAATGTAACTTGATCATTTCGAAGCGTTGGTTATGGTTACTTGGGTTGTATTTAATGTCCCGGAGATATATCATGTGATCCGGTACCGGCTCCCTACCAAGGCGTCTGGCCTTGACTATGGCAGGCAATAATACAGGCACGACTGGCGGATTTCCAGTTTAATTGCCATAAAATGCCAAAAAATGTAACTTTATCCTTTCGAAGAGTTGGTTATGGTTTCTTGGGTTGTATTTTATGTCCCGGACAAATATCACGTGATCCAGTTCCGGATCCATACCAAGGCGTCTGGCCTGGACCATGGATTGAGATAATACTGGCACGACTGGCTGAATTCCAGTTTAATTGCCATAAAATGCCAACAAATGTAATTTGATCAATTTGATGTTTTGGTTATCGTTCCTTGGGTCATATTTGATGTCTCGTAAAAATATCATGCAATTCGGTACCAGCTACGTACCACGGCGTCCGGCCTGGACCATGGCAGGTGATAATACAGGCACGACTTGGCGGAATTCCAGTTTAATTGCAATAAATGCCAAAAAATGTAACTTGATCATTTCGAAGTTTTGGTTATGGTTCCTTGGGTTATATTTGATGTCTCAGACAAAAATCATGTGATTCGGTACCGGCTACGTACCAAAGAGTCCGGCCTGGACCATGGCAGGCGATAATACAGGCACAACTTGGCGGAATTCAAGTTTAATTGCCAGAAAATGCCAAAAAATGTAACTAGATCATTTTGAAGAGTTGGTTATGGTTCCTTGGGTTGTATTTGATTTCCCGGAAAAATATCATGCGATCCGGTACCGGCTCCAAACCAAGGCGTCCGACCTGGACCATGGATGGCGATAATACATGCACCACTGGCAGAATTACAGATTAATTGCCATAAAATGCCAAAACATGTAAATTGATCATTTTGAAGCGTATGGCAGGCGATAATACAGGTACGACTGGCGGAATTCCAGTTTAATTGCCATAAAATGCCAAAAAATGTAACTAGATCATTTCGAAGCATTTGTTATGGTTCCTTGGGTCAAATTTGATATCCCGGACAAATATCGTGCGATCCGATACCGGCTCCATACCAAGGCGTCCGGCCTGGACAATGGAAGGCGATGATACATGCACGACTGACGGAATTCGAGTTTAATTGCCATAAAATGCCAAAAAAATTAATTTGATCATTTCGAAGCGTTGGTAATGGTTCCTTGGGTTGTATTTGATGTCTCGGATAAATATCTCTAGATGCGGTACCGGCTCCGTACCAAGGCGTCCGGCCTCGACCATGGCAGGCGATAATACATGCACGACTAGCGGAATTCCAGTTTAATTGTCGTAAAATGCCAAATAATGTATTTTGATCATTTCGAAGAGGTTGGTTATGGTTCCGTGGGTCTTATTTGATGTCCTGGAGAAATATCATGCGATCCGGTACCGGCTTTTTACCAAGGCGTCAGGCCTGGACCATGGCAGGCGATAGTACATGCACGACTGACGGAATTCCAGTTTAATTGCCATAAAATGCCAAAAAATGTAATTGATCATTTCAAAGCGTTGGTTATGGTTCCTTGGGTCGTATTTGATGTCCTGGAAAATATCATGTGATCCGGTAACAGCTCCATACGGCGTCCGGCCTGGACCATGGCGGGCGATAGTGTAGGGACGACTGGCGGAATTCCAGTTTAATTACCATAAAATGCCAAAAAATATAGCTTGATCATATAGAAGCGTTGGTTATGGTTCCTTGTGTCGTATTTGATGTCTCGTAAAAATATCATGAGATTCAGTACCGGATCCGTAACAAGGAGTCCGACCTGGACCACGGCAGGCGATAATACAGGCACGACTGGCGCAATGCTAGTTTAATTGCCATAAAATGCAAAAAAATGTAACTTGATCATTTCGAAGAGTTGGTTATGGTTCCTTGGGTTGTATTTGATGTCCCGGTAAAATATCATGCGATCCAGTGCCTCCTCCATACCAAGGCGTCCGGCCTGGACCATGGATGCGATAATAGAGGCACGACTGGCGGAATTCCAATTTAATTGCCATAAAATGCCAAAAAATGTAACTTTATCCTTTCGAAGAGTTGGTTATGGTTTCTTGAGTTGCATTTTATGTCGCGGACAAATATCACGCGATCCAGTACCGGATCCATACCAAGGCGTCCGGCCTGGACCATGGATGCGATAATAGAGGCACGACTGGCGGAATTCCAATTTAATTGCCATAAAATGCCAAAAAATGTAACTTTATCCTTTCGAAGAGTTGGTTATGGTTTCTTGAGTTGCATTTTATGTCGCGGACAAATATCACGCGATCCAGTACCGGATCCATACCAAGGCGTCCGGCCTGGACCATGGATGGAGATAATACAGGCACGACTGGCTGAATTCCAGTTTAATTGCCATAAAACGCCAACAAATGTAATTTGATCATATCGAAGTTTTGGTTATGGTTCCTTGGGTCATATTTGATGTCTCGGACAAATATCATGCTATTCGGTACCAACTACGTACCACGGCGTCCGGCCTGGACCATGGCAGGCGATAATACAGGCACGACTTGGCGGAATTGCAGTTTAATTGCAATAAATGCTAAAAAATGTAACTTGATCATTTTGAAGTTTTGATTATGGTTCCTTGGGTCATATTTGATGTCCCGGACAAATATCATTTTATTCGGTACCGGCTAAGTACCAAAGCGTCCGGCCTGGACCATGGCAGGCGATAATACAGGCACGACTTGGTGTAATTAAATTTTAATTTCCAGAAAATGCCAAAAAATGTAAATTGATCATTTTGAAGAGTTGGTTATGGTTCCTTGGGTTGTATTTGATTTCCTGGAAAAATATCATGCGATCCGGTACCGGCTCCATACCAAGGCGTCCGACCTCGACCATGGCAGGCGATAATACATGCACGACTGGCGGAATTCCAGTTTAATTGCCATAAAATGCCAAAAAATGTAACTTGATCATTTTCAAAGCATTGCTTATGGTTCCTTGGGTCGTACTTGATGGCCAGGAAAAATATCGTGTGGTCTGGTACCGGCTCCGTGACAAGGCGTCTGGCCTGGACCATGGCAGGCGCTAATATAGGCACGACTTGAGGAATTCCAGTTTAATTGCCATAAAATGCCAAAACATGTAACTTGATCATTTCGAAGCATTGTTTATAGTTCCTTGGGTCATATTTAATGTCCCAGACAAATATCATGCGACCCGGTACCGGCTCCTTACCAAGGCGTCCGGCCTAGACCATGGCAGGCGATAATACAGGCATGACTGTCGGAATTCCTGTTAAATTGCTATAAAATGCCAAAAAATGTAACTTGATTATTTAAAAGCGTTGGTTATGGTTCCTTGTGTCGTATTTGATGTCTCAGAAAAATATCATGAGATTCGGTACCGGATCCGTAACAAGGAGTCCGACCTGGACCACGACAGGCGTTAATACAGGCACGACTGGCGCAATGCCAGTTTAATTGCCATAAAATGCCAAAAAATGTAACTTGATCATTTCGAAGAGTTGGTTATTGTTCCTTGATTTGTATTTGATGTCCCGGTAAAATATCATGTGATCTAGTACCTGCACCATACCAAGGCGTCCAGCCTGGACCATTGATGCGATAATAGAGGCACGACTGGCGGGATTCTAGTTTAATTGCCCTAAAATGCCAAAAAATGTAACTTGATCATTTCGAAGCGTTGGTTATGGTTCCTTGGGTTGTATTTGATGTCCCGGACAAATATCATGATATTCGGTACCGGCTACGTACCAAGGCGTCCGGCCTTGACTATTGCAGGCAATAATACAGGCACGACTGGTGGATTTCCAGTTTAATTGCCATAAATTTCCAAAACATCTAACTTGATCATTTTGAAGAATTGGTTATGAATCCCTTGGTTTTATTTGATGTCCCGGACAAATATCATGATATTCGGTACCGGCTACGTACCAAGGCGTCCGGCCTTGACTATTGCAGGCAATAATACAGGCACGACTGGTGGATTTCCAGTTTAATTGCCATAAAATGCCAAAAAATGTAACTTTATCCTTTCGAAGAGTTGGTTATGGTTTCTTGGTTTTATTTTATGTCCCGGACAAATATCACGCGATCCAGTACAAGATCCAGTACCGGATCCATACCAAGGTGTCCGACCTGGACCATGGCAGGCGATAATACATGCACGACTGACGGAATTCCAGTTTAATTGCCATAAAATGCCAAAAAATGTAACTTGATCATTTCAAAGCATTGGTTATGGTTCCTTGGGTCGTATTTGATGTCCTGGAAAATATCATGTTATCCGGTAATAGCTCGGTACGGCGTCCGGCCTAGACCATGGCAGGCGATAGTACAGGGACAACTGGCGGAACTCCAGTTTAATTTCCATAAAGTGCCAAAAAATATAACTTGATCATTTTGAAGCATTGGTTATGGTTCCTTGTGTCGTATTTGATGTCTCGGAAAAATATCATGAGATTCGGTACCGGCTCCGTAAGAAGGAGTCCGACCTGGACCATGGCAAGCGATAATACAGGCACGACTAGCGCAATGCCAGTTTAGTTGCCATAAAATGCCAAAAAATGTAACTTGATCATTTCGAAGCTTTGGTTATGGTTCCTTGGGTTGTATTTGATGTCCCGGAGAAATATCACGTGATCCGGTACCGGCTCTGTACCAAGGCGTCCGGCCTTGACTATTGCAAGCAATAATACAGGCACGACTGGCGGATTTCCAGTTTAATTGCCATAACATTCCAAAAAATCTAACTTCATCATTTCGAAGAATTGGTTATGAATCCTTTGGTTTTTTTGATGTCCCGGATTAATATCATGAGATTCGGTACCGGCTACGTACCAAGGCGTCCGGCCTAGACCATGGAAGGCGATAATGCAGGCACGTCTTGGCGGAATTTTAGTTTAATTGCCATAAAATGCCAAAAAATGTAACTTTATCCTTTCGAAGAGTTGGTTATGGTTTCTTGGGTTGTATTTTATGTCCCGCAGAAATATCATACGATCCAGTACCAGATCCATACCAAGGCGTCCGGCCTGGACCATGGATGACGATAATACAGGCACGACTGGCTGAATTCCAGTTTAATTGCCATAAAATGCCAACAAATGTAATTTGATCATTTCGATGTTTTGGTTATGGTTACTTGGGTCATATTTGATGTCTCGGACAAATATCATGTGATTCGTTACCAGCTACGTACCACGGCGTCCGGCCTGGACCATGGCAGGCGATAATACAGGCACGACTTGGCGGAATTCTGGTTTAATTGCAATAAATGCCAAAAAATGTAACTTGATCATTTCGAAGTTTTGGTTATGCTTCCTTGGGTCATATTTGATGTCCCGGACAAATATCATGAGATTCGGTACCGGCTCCGTAACAAGGAGTCCGACCTGGACCACGACAGGCGTTAATACAGGCACGACTGGCGCAATGCCAGTTTAATTGCCATAAAAAGCCAAAAAATGTAACTTGATCATTTCGAACAGTTGGTTATGGTTCCTTGGGTTGTATTTGATATCCCGGTAAAATATCATGTGATCTAGTACCTACACCATACCAAGGCGTCCGACCTGGACCATGGATGCGATAATAGAGGCACGACTGGCGGGATTCCAGTTTAATTGCCATAAAATGCCAAAAAATGTAACTTGATCATTTCGAAGCGTTGGTTATGGTTCCTTGGGTTGTATTTGATATCCCGGAGATATATCATGTGATCCGGTACCAGCTCCGTACCAAGGCGTCCGGCCTTGACTATTGCAGGGAATAATACAGGCACGACTAGCGGATTTCCAGTTTAATTGCCATAAAATTCAAAAAAATCTAACTTGATCATTTCGAAGCATTCGTTATGAATCCTTGGGTTTTATTTGATGTCCCGGACAAATATCATGCGATTAGGTACCGCTACGTACCAAGGCGTCCGACTTGGACCATGGAAGGCGATAATGCAGGCACGACTTGGCGGAATTCTAGTTTAATTGCCATAAAATGCCAAAAAATGTAACTTTATCCTTTCGAAGAGTTGGCTATGGTTTATTGGGTTGTATTTTATGTCCCGGACAAATATCACGTGATCCAGTACCGGATCCATACCAAGGCGTCCGGCCTGGACCATGGATGGAGATAATACAGGCACGACTGGCTGAATTCCAGTTTAATTGCCATAAAATGCCAACAAATGTAATTTGATCATTTTGATGTTTTTGTTATGGTTCCTTGGGTCATATTTGATGTCTCGGACAAATATCATGCAATTCGGTACCAGCTACGTACCACGGCGTCCGGCCTGGACCATGGCAGGCGATAATACAGGCACAACTTGGCGGAATTCAAGTTTAATTGCTAGAAAATGCCAAAAAATGTAACTAGATCATTTTGAAGAGTTGGTTATGGTTTCTTGGGTTGTATTTGATTTCCCGGAAAAATATCATGCGATCCGGTACTAGCTCCATACCAAGGCGTCCGACCTGGACCATGGATGGCGATAATACATGCACCACTGGCAGAACTACAGATTAATTTCCATAAAATGCCAAATCATGTAACTTGATCATTTCGAAGAGTATGGCAAGCGATAATACAGGTACGACTGGCGGAATTCCAGTTTAATTGCCATAAAATGCCAAAAAATGTAACTAGATCATTTCGAAGCATTTGTTATGGTTCCTTGGGTCAAATTTGATATCCCCGACAAATATCGTGCGATCCGATACCGGCTCCATACCAAGGCATCCGGCCTGGACAATGGAAGGCGATAATACATGCACGACTGACAGAATTCCAGTTTAATTGCCATAAAATGCCAAAAAAATTAACTTGATCATTTCGAAGCGTTGGTAATGGTTCCTTGGGTTGTATTTTATGTCTCGGATAAATATCTCTAGATGCGGTACCGGCTCCGTACCAATGCGTCCGGCCTCGACCATGGCAGGCGATAATACATGCACGACTAGCGGAATTCCAGTTTAATTGTCGTAAAATGCCAAATAATGTATTTTGATCATTTCGAAGAGGTTGGTTATGGTTCCGTGGGTCTTATTTGATGTCCTGGAGAAATATCATGTGATCCAGTACCGGCTTTGTACCAAGGCGTCAGGCCTGGACCATGGCAGGCGATAATACATGCACGACTAACGGAATTCCAGTTTCATTGCCATAAAATGCCAAAAAATGTAACTTGATCATTTCAAAGCGTTGGTTATGGTTCCATGGGTAGTATTTGATGTCCTGGAAAATATCATGTGATCTGTTAACAGCTCCATACGGCGTCCAGCCTGGACCATGGCGGGCGATAGTGCAGGAACGACTGGCGAAATTCCAGTTTAATTACCATAAAATGCAAAAAAAATATAGCTTGATCATTTCGAAGCGTTGGTTATGGTTCCTTGTTTCATATTTGATGTCTCAGAAAAATATCATGAGATTCAGTACCGGCTCCGTAACAAGGAGTCCGACCTGGACCACGACAGGCGATAATACAGGCACGACTGGCGCAATGCCAGTTTAATTGCCATAAAATGCCAAAAAATGTAACTTGATCATTTCGAAGAGTTGTTTAAGGTTCCTTGGGTTGTATTTGATGTCCCGGTAAAATATCATGCAATCCAGTACCTCCTCCATACCAAGGCGTCCAGCCTGGACCATGGATGCGATAATAGAGGCACGACTGGCGGAATTCCAGTTTAATTGCCATAAAATGCCAAAAAATGTAACTCGGTCATTTCAAAGCGTTGGTTATGGTTCCTTGGGTTGTATTTGATGTCCCCGAGAAATATCATGTGATCCGGTACCGGCTCCATAGCAAGGCGTCCGGCCTTGACTATTGCAGGCAATAATACTGGCACGAGTGGCGGATTTCCAGTTTAATTGCCATAAAATTCCAAAAAATCTAACTTGATCATTTCGAAGCATTGGTTATGAATCCTTGGGTTTTATTTGATGTCCCGAAAAAATATCATGCGATTAGGTACCGGCTACGTACCAAGGCGTCCGACCTGGACCATGGAAGGCGATACTGCAGGCACGACTTGGCGGAATTCTAGTTTAATTGCCATAAAATGCCAAAAAATGTAACTTTATCCTTTCGAAGAGTTGGTTATGGTTTCTTGGGTTGTATTTTATGTCCCGAACAAATATCACGCAATCCAGTACCGGATCCATACCAAGGCGTCCGGCCTGGACCATGGATGGAGATAATACAGGCACAACTGGCTGAATTCCAGTTTAATTGCCATAAAATGCCAACAAATGTAATTTGATCATTTCGAAGTTTTGGTTATGGTTCCTTGGGTCATATTTGATGTCTCGGACAAATATCATGCTATTTGGTACCAACTACGTACCACGGCGTCCGGCCTGGACCATGGCAGGCGATAATACAGGCACGACTTGGCGGAATTCCAGTTTAATTGCAATAAATGTTAAAAAGTGTAACTTGATCATTTCGAAGTTTTGGTTATGGTTCCTTGGGTCATATTTGATGTCCCGGACAAATATCATGTGATTCGGTACCGGCTACGTACCAAAGCGTCCGGCCTGGACCATGGCAGGCGATAATACAGGCACGACTTGGTGTAATTCAATTTTAATTTCCAGAAAATGCCAAAAAATGTAACTTGATCATTTTGAAGAGTTGGTTATGGTTCCTTGGGTTGTATTTGATGGCCAGGAAAAATATCGTGTTATCCGGTACCGGCTCCGTAACAAGGCGTTTGGCCTGGACCATGGCAGGCGCTAATATAGGCACGACTTGCGGAATTCCAGTTTAATTGCCATAAAATGCCAAAAAATGTAACTTGATCATTTTCAAAGCATTGCTTATGGTTCCTTGGGTCGTATTTGATGGCCAGGAAAAATATCGTGTTATCCGGTACCGGCTCCGTAACAAGGCGTTTGGCCTGGACCATGGCAGGCGCTAATATAGGCACGACTTGCGGAATTCCAGTTTAATTGCCATAAAATGCCAAAACATGTAACTTGATCATTTCGAAGCGTTGTTTATAGTTCCTTGGGTCATATTTAATGTCCCAGACAAATATCATGCGACCCGGTACCGGCTCCTTACCAAGGCGTCCGGCCTAGACCATGGCAGGCGATAATACAGGCATGACTGTCGGAATTCCTGTTAAATTGCTAAAAAATGCCAAAAAAAGTAACTTGATTATTTCAAAGCGTTAGTTATGGTTCCTTGGGTCGTATTTTATATCCCGGACAAATATCATGCGATCTGGTACCGACTCCGTTCCAAGGCGTCCGGCCTGGTTCATGGCAGGCGATAATACATGCACGACTAACAAAATTCCAGTTTAATTGCCATAAAATGCCAAAAAATGTAACTTGATCATTTCGAAGCGTTGGTTATGGTTCCTTGGGTCGTATTTGATGTTCTAGAAAAATATCATGTGATCCGGTAACGGCTCCATACGGCGTCCGACCTGGACCATGGCAGGCGATAGTACAGGCATGACTGGAGGAATTCCAGTTTAATTTCCATAAAACGCCAAAAAATGTAACTTGATCATTTCGAAGTGGTTGTTATGGTTCCTTGTGTCGTATTTGATGTCTCAGAAAAATATTATGAGATTCAGTACCGGCTCCGTAATAAGGAGTCCGACCTGGACCACGGCAGGCGATAATACAGGCATGGCTGGCGCAATTCCAGTTAATTTGCCATAAAATGACAAAAAATGTAACTTCATCATTTCAAAGTCTTGGTTATGGTTCTTTGGGTCATATTTTATGTACTGAACAAATATCATGCAATTTAGTACCGACTACGTACCACGGCATCCGGCCTGGACCATTGCAGGCAATAATACAGGCACGACTTGCAGAATTCCAGTTTAATTGCCATTAAATGCCAAAAAATGTAACTTGATCATTTCAAAGCGTTTTTTATGGTTCCTTGGGTTGTATTTGATGTCCCGGAAAAATATCATGCGATTCGGTACCGGCTCCGTACCAAGGCGTCCGGTCTGGACCATGGCAGGCGATAATACATGCACGACTGGCGCAATGCCAGTTTAATTGCCATAAAATGCCAAAAAATGTAACTTGATCATTTCGAAGAGCTGGTTATGGTTCCTTGGGTTGTATTTGATGTCCTGGTAAAATATCATGCGATCTAGTACCTGCTCCATACCAAGGCGTCCGGCCTGGACCATGGATGCGATAATGGAGGTACAACTGGCGGAATTTCAATTTAGTTGCCAAAAAATGTAACTTGATCATTTCGAAGCATTGGTTATTGTTCCTTGGGTCATATTTAATGTCCCGGAAAAATATCATGCGACCAGTTACCAGCTTCGTACCAAGGCGTCCGGTTTGGACCATGGCAGGCGATAATACAGGCACGACAAGCGGAATTCCAGTTTAATTGCCATAAAATACTATAAAATGTAATTTGATCATTTCGAAGTTTTGGTTATGGTTCCTTGGGTCATATTTGATATCTCGGACAAATATC